>CAJHQQ010002643.1:0-60817 GCA_905132885.1 Moricandia moricandioides
AAGACAAGTTGTGGCCTCGTTAAAAACCCTTCCTCCGGAAAACCTCGTGGGACAAAACCAAAAGCAAGGAAAAGAGCACGCACCCCATGTCTTGCCTAGACACTAACTCAGCTTGATGTAGAGATGGCTTGAATGGTGATCAAGACATCTCGGATCAGACCTTGTCCAAGACTTCCTTGTTGTGGATGTGAAGTGAGTAATCCAACAACTTTCTCTTTAAGCTTCTTGACTCTGGAACGAGTCATGGGACCTTCAGGAATGGCTAGAGAATCATCACCAGGCTGCTGGTGCAATGTGACTTCTTGTGGCTCATCTAGACTCTCCTTGTTCTCCTTAGTGATCCGGTCCATGATCACATCATCCCCTCCCTCTTGAAAAGGATTTGTCCTCAAATCAGGTTCATCTACAGCAAAAGGAGCCAAGTCAGTGACATTGAAGCTATTTGATACATCATACTTACCTTGGAGATCAAGTTTGTAGGCATTGTCATTGATCTTGTGGATGATCTCGAAGGGTCCATCAACCCTTGGCATCTGCTTGGACTTCCTCTCGTTGGGGAACCTATCCTTCCTCAGGTGCAACCAAACTTGGTCACCAACTTCAAAGGTCCTCACACGTCTCCCCTTGTTAGCTTGCTTCTCATAAAGCTTGGTCTTCTGCTCAATGTTTTGTCTAGCCTTCTCATGGAGCCGTTGGACCATCTCTGCTTTCTTCTTGCCATCTAGACTTATCCTTTCACACTCAGGTAAAGGCATTAGATCCAAAGGAGAGGTGGGATTTAACCCATAAACAATCTCGAAAGGTGAATACTGAGAAGCAGAATGCATAGCATGATTGTATGCAAATTCACAGTGTGATAAGTATTCTTCCCATGTCCTTAAGTTCTTTTTAATGAATGCACGCATGAGTGTTCCTAAGGTTCTATTAACTACCTCAGTTTGTCCATCAGTTTAAGGATGACATGTAGTAGAAAACAATAGTTTAGTGCCTAGCTTAGACCAAAGTGTCTTCCAGAAGTAACTAAGAAACTTAGTGTCCCTATCAGAAACTATAGTTCTAGGCATGCCATGCAAACGTACAACCTCTTTAAAAAACAAATTAGCTACATGTAATGCATCATCAGTCTTGTGACAAGCTATGAAGTGTGCCATCTTAGAAAATCTATCTTCCACAACAAAGATAGAATCCTTTCCAGTTCTAGTTCTAGGCAAACCAACAATAAAGTCCATAGAGATCTCATTCCAGGGATGGTGTGGAATGGGTAAAGGAGTATACAAAACCTGGGATTGGACTTGGGACTTGGCATGCTTGCAAGTAGCACACCTCCAACAGATTCTTTCCACATCTCTCTTCATGTGCGGCCAATAGAAGTGATCCTGCAAAACTTTTAAGGTCTTGGCAATCCCACAGTGTCCCATTAGACTGCCCCCATGGGATTCCCTGACAAAAAGATCTCTCAAAGAGCAATTAGGCACACACAATCTATTGTCATAAAACAAGTAGCCTTCCTTTCTAAAGTAATGCCCTGCAGCAAACTTAGCACAAGAAGCATAGGCTTCCTTGAAATCATGGTCAGTATCATACATATCCTTTATCTGCTCAAGCCCAAGCAACTTAGCATCTAGGGTGGTCAAGAGAACATACCTCCGAGATAGTGCATCAGCAACTACATTCTCCTTACCTTGTTTATACTTGATCACGTATGGGAAGGTCTCAATGAATTCAACCCACCTTGCGTGTCTCTTGCTAAGCATACTCTGCCCTTTTAGATACTTTAGGGACTCATGATCAGTGTGTATGACAAACTCCTTGGGCCACAAGTAGTGTTGCCACGTTTGTAATGCCCTCACCAAGGCATATAGTTCCTTGTCATAGGTTGCATAGTTGAGAGTGGCTCCTCCAAGCTTCTCACTGAAGTATGCAATAGGTTTCCTATCCTGCATCAACACAGCACCAATTCCATTTCCTGAGGCATCACATTCTATTTCAAATGTTTTAGTAAAGTCAGGAAGCATAAGGAGAGGTGATTGAGTAAGCTTCTCTTTTAGGCTCTGGAAAGCTTTCTCTTGTGCTTCTCCCCACTTGAATCCCACATCCTTCTTTATCACTTCAGTCAAGGGAGCTGCAATGGTGCTAAAGTCTCTCACAAATCTCCTATAGAACCCAACAAGTCCATGGAAGCTCCTCACTTCTCCTACTGTGGTTGGACTCGGCCAGTCCTTGATGGCTTTGATCTCTCCTCATCGACCTTAACTCCATCTGCACTTACAACAAAACCTAGGAAAACCAAGTTATCTGTGCAAAAGGTGCACTTCTTCAAGTTGGCATAAAGCTTTTCACTCCTCAAAACATTCAAGACAGCCCTAAGATGATTTAGATGTTCTTCTAAGTTCTTGCTATATACTAAGATGTCATCAAAGTATACTACAACAGAAATGCCTATGAATGATCTAAGAACATGATTCATTAACCTCATGAATGTACTAGGTGCATTGGTTAATCCAAATGGCATAACTAACCACTCATATAATCCATGTTTAGTTTTGAATGCAGTTTTCCATTCATCTCCTTCTTTCATCCTAATCTGATGATAACCACTTTTTAAATCTATCTTAGAAAAGATGCAAGAACCATGTAATTCATCAAGCATATCATCAAGTCTAGGGATAGGGTGGCGATACTTCACTGTGATGTTGTTGATTGATCTACAATCAACACACATACGCCATGTACCATCCTTCTTAGGCACTAGGAGCACTGGTACAGCACATAGGCTCAATAAAACCAGAATGAATCACGATGTAAGAAGCTTGAATTGGACTCATTAATCAGTGTAGAATCACCCTGAAGTTGAATCAATATCATTGGACTTATGATGAAGAAGTTATCCCACTTTTAACCGAAGTGATTCCAGTTTGCCCTCTTTGGAGATTTGGCAACTTATTCTTGATACCATTAAAACCAGAATGAATCACGTTGTAAGAAGCTTGATTTGGACTCATAAATCAGTGTAGAATCATCCTGAAGTTGAATCAATATCATTGGACTTATGATGAAGAAGTTATCCCACTTTTAACCGTAGTGATTCCAGTTTACCCTGTTTGGAGATTTGAGAATTTATTCTTGATACTAATAAAACCAGAATGAATCACGATGTAAGAAGCTTGATTTGGACTCATTAATCAGTGTAGAATCACCCTGAAGTTGAATAAATATCATTGGACTTATGATGAAGAAGTTATCCCACTTTTAACCGAAGTGATTCCAGTTTGCCCTCTTTGGAGATTTGGCAACTTATTCTTGATACCATTAAAACCAGAATGAATCACGTTGTAAGAAGCTTGATTTGGACTCATAAATCAGTGTAGAATCATCCTGAAGTTGAATCAATATCATTGGACTTATGATGAAGAAGTTATCCCACTTTTAACCGTAGTGATTCCAGTTTGCCCTGTTTGGAGATTTGACAATTTCTTCTTGATACAAATAAAACCAGAATGAATCACGATGTAAGAAGCTTGATTTGGACTCATAAATCAGTGTAGAATCATCCTGAAGTTGAATCAATATTGTTGTTCTGAGTAAATAAAGAAGAGGATGAGAGCACTTAGTCTAAGGAATGAGATCAAGGAGGAGTTGGTGCAAAGTTAGGGCAAGTGTACGGACAGTACGGCCGACTGTACGGACCACTTGACCCAAACCCACTTTTGCTCAACCAAGAAGACATTTTGGTGATGTGCAAAACTAGGGCGAGTTGTACGGATGGTCTCTGGACGTACACCTCTCTATCCGTACAAGGCAAAGGAGAAAACGTGTATGGCAAGGAGAAAGGAAGTCAAGGTAAAAGAGTGCAAAGGTAAAGGAGAGGTTAACTTGATGGTTACTCGGTAAAAGAAGAAAGGAGACTCGCCGGATAAGGCTTGACCAAGACAGGCTGGGTCATGCTGGAAAGGAGAAGGGATGTAGTCAAGATGCCAAAGGCATCAAGCTCTCTCAGCCAAGCGTTCAAACCAGGCGCGCCTTTCTCCTTTAGAGTGTCCACGTTAACCCATTGCTCACCATACTCTCTTATGACCGTTTGTGGATTAGATTAAGGCCTCTTCTCTATATATTGTAACTTATGCTCAGAGTAATACAAGTTAAGCAAACATTTTCAATGATACTCTCTCTCTCTCTTGTTCATCATGAACCCTAATCTCTAAAGCTTGGATTCTCTTCATTCTTCTCTTAGTCTCGCATACTTATCTCTTCTACTCTAAAAATCTCAAATATCATTGGACTTATGATGAAGAAGTTATCTCACTTTTAACCGAAGTGATTCCAGTTTGCCCTGTTTGGAGATTTGGGAATTTATTATTGATACCAATAAAACCAGAATGAATCACGATGTAAGAAGCCAGACTTGGACTCATAAATCAGTGTAGAATCATCCTGAAGTTGAATCAATATCATTGGACTTATGATGAAGAAGTTATCCCACTTTTAACCGTAGTGATTCCAGTTTACCCTGTTTGGAGATTTGGGAATTTATTCTTGATACTAATAAAGCCAGAATGAATCACGATGTAAGAAGCTTGAATTGGACTCATTAATCAGTGTAGAATCACCCTGAAGTTGAATCAATATCATTGGACTTATGATGAAGAAGTTATCCCAGTTTTAACCGAAGTGATTCCAATTTGCCCTCTTTGGAGATTTGGCAACTTATTCTTGATACCATTAAAACAAGAATGAATCACGTTGTAAGAAGCTTGATTTGGAGTCATAAATCAGTGTAGAATCATCCTGAAGTTGAATCAATATCATTGGACTTATGATGAAGAAGTTATCCCACTTTTAACCGTAGTGATTCCAGTTTACCCTGTTTGGAGATTTGGGAATTTATTCTTGATACTAATAAAACCAGAATGAATCACGATGTAAGAAGCTTGATTTGGACTCATTAATCAGTGTAGAATCACCCTGAAGTTGAATCAATATCATTGGACTTATGATGAAGAAGTTATCCCACTTTTAACCGAAGTGATTTCAGTTTGCCCTGTTTGGAGATTTGGCAATTTATTCTTGATACAAATGAAACCAGAATGAATCACGATGTAAGAAGTTTGATTTGGACTCATAAATCAGTGTCGAATCACCCTGAAGTTGACTCAAGATCATAGGAGTTATGATGAAGAAGTTATCACACTTTTAACCGAAGTGATTCCAGTTTGCCCTGTTTGGAGATTTGGGAATTTATTCTTGATACCAATAAAACCAGAATGAATCACGATGTTAGAAGCTTGATTTGGACTCATAAATCAGTGTAGAATCATCCTGAAGTTGAATCAATATCATTGGACTTATGATGAAGAAGTTATCCCACTTTTAACCGTAGTGATTCCAGTTTGCCCTGTTTGGAGATTTGGCAATTTCTTCTTGATACAAATAAAACCAGAATGAATCACGATGTAAGAAGCTTGATTTGGACTCATTAATCAGTGTAGAATCACCCTGAAGTTAAATCAATATCATTGGAGTTATGATGAAGAAGCTATCCCACTTTTAACCGTAGTGATTCTAGTTTGCACTGTTTGGAGATTTGGCAATTTCTTCTTGATACTAATAAAACGAGAGTGAATCACGATGTAAGAAGCTTGATTTGGACTCATAAATCAGTGTCGAATCACCCTGAAGTTGACTCAAGATCATTGGACTTATGATGAAGAAGTTATCCCACTTTTAACCGAAGTGATTCCAGTTTGCCATGTTTGGAGATTTGGCAATTTCTTCTTGATACCAATAAAACAAGAATGAATCACGATGTAAGAAACTTGGACTCATAAATCAGTGTAGAATCATCCTGAAGTTGAATCAATATCATTGGACTTATGATGAAGAAGTTATCCCACTTTTAACCGTAGTGATTCCAGTTTGTCCTGTTTGGAGATTTGGCAATTTCTTCTTGATACATATAAAACCATAATGAATCACGATGTAAGAAGCTTAATTTGGACTCATTAATCAGTGTAGAATAACCCTGAAGTTGAATCAATATCATTGGACTTATGATGAAGAAGTTATCCCACTTTTAACCGAAGTGATTCCAGTTTGCCCTCTTTGGAGATTTGGCAACTTATTCTTGATACCATTAAAACCAGAATGAATAACGATGTAAGAAACTTGATCTGGACTCATAAATTAGTGTCGAATCACCCTGAAGTTGACTCAAGATCATAGGAGTTATGATGAAGAAGTTATCCCACTTTTAACCGAATTGATTCCAGTTTGCCCTGTTTTGAGATTTGGGAATTTATTATTGATACCAATAAAACGAGAATGAATCACGATATAAGAATCTGGATTTGGACTCATAAATCAGTGTAGAATCATCCTGAAGTTGAATCAATATCATTGGACTTATGATGAAGAAGTTATCCCACTTTTAAGCGTAGTGATTCCAGTTTGCCCTGTTTGGAGATTTGGGAATTTATTCTTGATACTAATAAAACCAGAATGAATCACGATGTAAGAAGCTTGATTTGGACTCATTAATCAGTGTAGAATCACCCTGAAGTTGAATCAATATCATTGGACTTATGATGGAGAAGTTATCACACTTTTAACCGAAGTGATTCCAGTTTACCCTGTTTGGAGATTTGGGAATTTATTCTTGATACCAATAAAACCAGAATGAATCACGATGTTAGAAGCTTGATTTGGACTCATAAATCAGTGTAGAATCATCCTGAAGTTTAATCAATATCATTGGACTTATGATGAAGAAGTTATCCCACTTTTAACCGTAGTGATTCAAGTTTGCGTTGTTTGGAGATTTGGCAATTTCTTCTTGATACAAATAAAACCAGAATGAATCACGATGTAAGACGCTTGATTTGGACTCATTAATCAGTGTAGAATCACCCTGAAGTTGAATCATTATCATTGGAGTTATGATGAAGAAGCTATCCCACTTTTAACCGTAGTGATTCTAGTTTGCACTGTTTGGAGATTTGGCAATTTCTTCTTGATACTAATAAAACGAGAATGAATCACGATGTAAGAAGCTTGATTTGGACTCATAAATCTGTGTCGAATCACCCTTAAGTTGACTCAAGATCATTGGACTTATGATGAAGAAGTTATCCCACTTTTAACCGAAGTGATTCCAGTTTGCCCTGTTTGGAGATTTTGGAATTTATTCTTGATACTAATAAAACCAGAATGAATCACGATGTAAGAAGCTTGATTTAGACTCATTAATCAGTGTAGAATCACCCTGAAGTTGAATCAATATCATTGGAGTTATGATGAAGAAGTTATCCCACTTTTAACTGAAGTGATTCCTGTTTGCCCTCTTTGGAGATTTGGCAACTTATTCTTGATACCATTAAAACCAGAATGAATCACGTTGTAAGAAGCTTGATTTGGACTCATAAATCAGTGTAGAATCATCCTGAAGTTGAATCAATATCATTGGAGTTATGATGAAGAAGTTATCCCACTTTTAAGCGTAGTGATTCCAGTTTAACCTGTTTGGAGATTTGAGAATTTATTCTTGATACTAATAAAACCAGAATGAATCACGATGTAAGAAGCTTGATTTGGACTCATTAATCAGTTTAGAATCACCCTGAAGTTGAATCAATATCATTGGACTTATGATGAAGAAGTTATCCCACTTTTAACTGAAGTGATTCCTGTTTGCCCTCTTTGGAGATTTGGCAACTTATTCTTGATACCATTAAAACCAGAATGAATCACGTTGTAAGAAGCTTGATTTGGACTCATAAATCAGTGTAGAATCATCCTGAAGTTGAATCAATATCATTGGACTTATGATGAAGAAGTTATCCCACTTTTAACCGTAGTGATTCCAGTTTGCCCCGATCGGAGATTTGGCAATTTCTTCTTGATACAAATAAAACCAGAATGAATCACGATGTTAGAAGCTTGATTTGGAGTCATAAATCAGTGTAGAATCATCCTGAAGTTGAATCAATATCATTGGACTTATGATGAAGAAGTTATCCCACTTTTAACCGTAGTGATTCCAGTTTGCCCTGTTTGGAGATTTGGCAATTTCTTCTTGATACAAATAAAACCAGAATGAATCACGATGTAAGAAGCTTGATTTGGACTCATTAATCAGTGTAGAATCACTCTGAAGTTAAATCAATATCATTGGAGTTATGATGAAGAAGCTATCACACTTTTAACCGTAGTGATTCTAGTTTGCACTGTTTGGAGATTTGGCAATTTCTTCTTGATACTAATAAAACGAGAATGAATCACGATGTAAGAAGCTTGATTTGGACTTATAAATCAGTGTCGAATCACCCTGAAGTTGACTCAAGATCATTGGACTTATGATGAAGAAGTTATCCCACTTTTAACCGAAGTGATTCCAGTTTGCCCTGTTTGGAGATTTGGGAATTTATTCTTGATAATAATAAAACCAGAATGAATCACGATGTAAGAAGCTTGATTTAGACTCATTAATCAGTGTAGAATCACCCTGAAGTTGAATCAATATCATTGGAGTTATGATGAAGAAGTTATCCCACTTTTAACCGAAGTGATTCCAGTTTGCCTTGTTTGGAGATTTGACAATTTCTTCTTGATACAAATAAAACCAGAATGAATAACGATGTAAGAAGCTTGATTTGGACTCATAAGTCTGTGTAGAATCATCCTGAAGTTGAATCAATATCATTGGACTTATGGTGAAGAAGTTATCCCACTTTTAACCGTAGTGATTCCAGTTTGCCCTGTTTGGAGATTTGGCAATTTCTTCTTGATACAAATAAAACCAGAATGAATCACGATGTAAGAAGCTTGATTTGGACTCATTAATCAGTGTAGAATCACTCTGAAGTTAAATCAATATCATTGGAGTTATGATGAAGAAGCTATCACACTTTTAACCGTAGTGATTCTAGTTTGCACTGTTTGGAGATTTGGCAATTTCTTCTTGATACTAATAAAACGAGAATGAATCACGATGTAAGAAGCTTGATTTGGACTTATAAATCAGTGTCAAATCACCCTGAAGTTGACTCAAGATCATTGGACTTATGATGAAGAAGTTATCCCACTTTTAACCGAAGTGATTCCAGTTTGCCCTGTTTGGAGATTTGGGAATTTATTCTTGATAATAATAAAACCAGAATGAATCACGATGTAAGAAGCTTGATTTAGACTCATTAATCAGTGTAGAATCACCCTGAAGTTGAATCAATATCATTGGAGTTATGATGAAGAAGTTATCCCACTTTTAACCGAAGTGATTCCAGTTTGCCTTGTTTGGAGATTTGACAATTTCTTCTTGATACAAATAAAACCAGAATGAATAACGATGTAAGAAGCTTGATTTGGACTCATAAGTCTGTGTAGAATCATCCTGAAGTTGAATCAATATCATTGGACTTATGGTGAAGAAGTTATCCCACTTTTAACCATAGTGATTCTAGTTTACCCTGTTTGGAGATTTGGCAATTTCTTCTTGATACTAATAAAACCAGAATGAATAACGATGTAAGAAACTTGATCTGGACTCATAAATTAGTGTCGAATCACCCTGAAGTTGACTCAAGATCATAGGAGTTATGATGAAGAAGTTATCCCACTTTTAACCGAAGTGATTCCAGTTTGCCCTGTTTGGAGATTTGGGAATTTATTCTTGATACCAATAGAACAAGAATGAATCACGATATAAGAAGCTTGATTTGGACTCATAAATCAGTGTAGAATCATCCTGAAGTTGAATCAATATCATTGGACTTATGATGAAGAAGTTATCCCACTTTTAAGCGTAGTGATTCCAGTTTAACCTGTTTGGAGATTTGGGAATTTATTCTTGATACTAATAAAACCAGAATGAATCACGATGTAAGAAGCTTGATTTGGACTCATTAATCAGTGTAGAATAACCCTGAAGTTGAATCAATATCATTGGACTTATGATGAAGAAGTTATTCCACTTTTAACCGTAGTGATTCCAGTTTGCCCCATTTGAAGATTTGGCAATTTCTTCTTGATACAAATAAAACCAGAATGAATCACGATGTAAGAAGCTTGATTTGGACTCATAAATCCAGTGTAGAATCATCCTGAAGTTGAATCAATATCATTGGACTTATGATGAAGAAGTTATCCCACTTTAAACGAAGTGATTTCCAGTTTGCCCTGTTTGGAGATTTTGCAATTTATTCTTGATACAAATGAAACCAGAATGAATCACGATGTAAGAAGCTTGATTTTGACTCATAAATCAGTGTCGAATCACCATGAAGTTGACTCAAGATCATAGGAGTTATATGAAGAAGTTATCTCACTTTTAACCGAAGCGATTCCAGTTTGTCTTTGGGAATTTGGATTTGATACCATAAAACAAGAAATGAATCAACGATGTAATAAAACTTGGACTCATAAATCAGTGTAGAATCATGCCTGAAGTTAAATCAATATCATTGCCCTGTTTGGAGATGGAAATTTATCTGATAGCCAATAAAACGCAGAATGAATCACGATTTTAGAAGCTTGATTTGGCTCATAAATGCAGTGTATGAAACAATCCTGAAGTTGAATCAATATATTGGACTTATGATGAAGAAGTTATCCCACTTTTAACCGTAGTGATTCCAGTTTTGCCCTGTTTTGGAGATTTGGCAATTTCTTCTTGATACAAATAAAACCATAATGAATCACGATGTAAGAAGCTTGATTTGGACTCATTAATCAGTGTAGTATAACCCTGAAGTTGAATCAATATCATTGGACTTTTGATGAAGAAGTTATCCACTTTTAACCGAAGTGATTCCAGTTTGCCCTCTTTGGAGATTTTGGCAACTTATTCTTGATACCATTAAAACAGAATGAATGCACGTTGTAAGAAGCTTGATTTGGACTCATAAATCAGTGTACAAATCATCCTGAAGTTGAATCAAGAATCATTGGACTTATGATGAAGAAAGTTATCCCACTTTTAACCGTAGTGATTCCAGTTTGCCCTGTTTGGAGATTTGGAATTTCTTCTTGATACAAATAAAACCAGAATGAATCACGATGTAAGAAGCTTGATTTGGACTCATAAATCAGTGTAGAATCATCCTGAAGTTGAATCAATTATATTGGACTTATGATGAAGAAGTTATCCCACTTTTAACCGAAGTGATTCCAGTTTGCCCTGTTTGGAGATTTGGGAATTTATTCTTGATACTAATAAAACCAGAATGAATCACGATGTAAGAAGCTTGATTTGGACTCATTAATCAGTGTAGAATCACCCTGAAGTTGAATCAATATCATTGGAGTTATGATGAAGAAGTTATCCCACTTTTAACCGAAGTGATTCCAGTTTGCCCTGTTTGGAGATTTGGCAATTTCTTCTTGATACAAATAAAACCAGAATGAATCACGATGTAAGAAGCTTGATTTGGACTCATAAATCAGTGTAGAATCATCCTGAAGTTGAATCAATATCATTGGACTTATGATGAAGAAGTTATCCCACTTTTAACCGTAGTGATTCCAGTTTACCCTGTTTGGAGATTTGGCAATTTCTTCTTGATACTAATAAAACCAGAATGAATCACGATGTAAGAAACTTGATTTGGACTCATAAATCAGTGTCGAATCACCCTGAAGTTGAATCAATATCATTGGAGTTATGATGAAGAAGTTATCCACTTTTAACCGAAGTGATTCCAGTTTGCCCTGTTTGGAGATTTGGCAATTTATTCTTGATACCAATAAAACGAGAATGATCACGATGTAAGAAGCTTGATTTGACTCATAAATCAGTGTAGAACATCCTGAAGTTGAATCAATATCATTGGACTTATGATGAAGAAGTTAATCCCACTTTTAACCGTAGTGATTCTAGTTTACCTGTTTGGAGATTTGGCAATTTCTTCTTAGATACTAATAAAACCAGAATGAATCAGATGTAAGAAGCTTGATTTGGACTCATAAATCAGTGTTGAATCACACTGAAGTTGACTCAAGATCATTGGACTTATGATGAAGAAGTTATCCCACTTTTAACGAAGTTGATTCCAGTTTGCCCTGTTTGGAGATTGGAATTTATTCTTGATACAATTAAAACCAGAATGAATCACGAATGTAAGAAGCTTGATTTGGACTCATAAATCAGTGTAGAATCATCCTGAAGTTGAATCAATATCATTGGACTTATGATGAAGAAGTTATCCCACTTTTAACCGTAGTGATTCCAGTTTGCCCCTGTTTGGAGATTTGGCAATTTCTTCTTGATACTAAATAAAACCAGAATGAATCACGATGTAAGAAGCTTGATTTGGACTCATAAATCAGTGTAGAATCATCCCTGAAGTTGAATCAATATCATTGGACTTATGATGAAGAAGTTATCCCACTTTTAACCGAAGTGATTCCAGTTTGCCCTGTTTGGAGATTTTGGCAATTTATTCTTGATACAAATAAAACCAGAATGAATCACGATGTAAGAAGCTTGATTTGGACTCATAAATCAGTGTCGAATCACCCTGAAGTTGACTCAAGATCATAGGAGTTATGATGAAGAAGTTATCCCACTTTTAACCGAAGTGATTCCAGTTTGTCCCTGTTTGGAGATTTGGGAATTTATTCTTGATACCAATAAAACCAGAATGAATCACGATGTAAGAAACTTGATTTGGACTCATAAATCAGTGTAGAATCATCCCTGAAGTTGAATCAATATCATTGGACTTATGATGAAGAAGTTATCCCACTTTTAACCGTAGTGATTCCAGTTTGCCCTGTTTGGAGATTTGGCAATTTCTTCTTGATACAAATAAAACCAGAATGAATCACGATGTAAGAAGCTTGATTTGGACTCATTAATCAGTGTAGAATCACCCTGAAGTTGAATCAATATCATTGGACTTATGATGAAGAAGTTATCCCACTTTTAACCGAAGTGATTCCAGTTTGCCCTGTTTGGAGATTTGGCAACTTATTCTTGATACTAATAAAACCAGAATGAATCACGATGTAAGAAGCTTGATTTGGACTCATAAATCAGTGTAGAATCATCCCTGAAGTTGAATCAATATCATTGGACTTATGATGAAGAAGTTATCCCACTTTTAACCGTAGTGATTCCAGTTTGCCCCGTTTGGAGAATTTGGACAATTTCTTCTTGATACAAATAAAAACCAGAATGAATCACGATGTAAGAAGCTTGATTTGGACTCATAAATCAGTGTAGAATCATCCTCAAGTTGAATCAATATCATTGGGACTTATGATGAAGAAGTTATCCCACTTTTAACCGAAGTGATTCCAGTTTGCCCTGTTTGGAGATTTGCAATTTAATTCTTGATACAAATGAAACCCAGAAATGAATCACGAATGTAAGAAGCTTAATTTTGACTCATAAATCAGTGTCGAATCACCATGAAGTTGACTCAAAGTCATAGGAGTTATGATGAAGAAGTTATCCCTCACTTTTTAACCGAAGTGATTCCAGTTTGCCCTGTTTGGAGATTTGGGAATTTATTCTTGATACCAATAAAAACAAGAATGAAATCACGATGTAAGAAACTTGGACTCATAAATCAGTGTAGAAATCATCCTGAAGTTGAAATCAATATCTTGGACTTATGATGAAGAAGTTATCCCACTTTTAACCGTAGTGATTCTAGTTTGCCCTGTTTGGAGATTTGGCAATTTCTTCTTGATACAAATAAAAACCAGAATGAATCACGAATGTAAGAAGCTTGATTTGGACTCATTAATCAGTGTAGAATCACCCTGAAGTTGAATCAATATCATTGGACTTATGATGAAGAAGTTATCCCACTTTTAACCGAAGTGATTCCAGTTTGCCCTCTTTGGAGATTTGGCAACTTATTCTTGATACCATTAAAAAACCAGAATGAATCACGTTGTAAGAAGCTTGATTTGGACTCATAAATCAGTGTAGAATCATCCTGAAGTTGAATCAATATCATTGGAGTTATGATGAAGAAGCTATCCACTTTTAAACCGTAGTGGATTCCAGTTTGCCACTGTTTTGGAGATTTGGCAATTTCTTCTTGATACTAAATAAAACGAGAATGAATCATGATGTAAGAAGCTTGATTTGGACTCATAAATCAGTGTCGAATCATCCCTGAAGTTGACTCAAGATCATTGGACTTATGATGAAGAAGTTATCCCACTTTTAACCGAAGTGATTCCAGTTTGCCCTGTTTGGAGATTTGGGAATTTATTCTTGATACTATAAAACCAGAAATGAATCACGATGTAAGAAGCTTGATTTGGACTCATTAATCAGTGTAGAATCACCCTGAAGTTGAATCAATATCATAGGAGTTATGATGAAGAAGTTATCCACTTTTAAACCGAAGTGATTCCAGTTTGCCCTGTTTGGAGATTTGGAAATTTATTCTTGATACCAATAAAACCAGAATGAATCACGATGTAAGAAGCTTGATTTGGACTCATAAATCAGTGTAGAATCATCCTGAAAGTTGAATCAATATCATTGGACTTATGATGAAGAAGTTATCCCACTTTTAACCGTAAGTGATTCCTAGTTTACCCTGTTTGGAGATTTGGCAATTTTCTTCTTGATACTATAAATACCAGAATGAATCACGATGTAAGAAGCTTGATTTGGACTCATAAATCAGTGTAGAATCATCCCTGAAGTTGAATCAATATCATTGGACTTATGATGAAGAAGTTATCCCACTTTTAACCGAAGTGATTCCAGTTTGCCCTGTTTGGAGATTTGGCAATTTATTCTTGATACTAATAAAACCAGAATGAATCACGATGTAAGAAGCTTGATTTGGACTCATAAATCAGTGTCGAATCACCCTGAAGTTGACTCAAGATCATAGGAGTTATGATGAAGAAGTTATCCCACTTTTAACCGAAGTGATTCCAGTTTGCCCTGTTTGGAGATTTGGGCAATTTATTCTTGATACTAATAAAACCAGAATGAATCACGATGTAAGAAGCTTGATTTGGACTCATAAATCAGTGTAGAATCATCCTGAAGTTGAATCAATATCATTGGACTTATGATGAAGAAGTTATCCCACTTTTAACCGTAGTGATTCCAGTTTGCCCTGTTTGGAGATTTGGCAATTTCTTCTTGATACAAATAAAACCAGAATGAATCACGATGTAAGAAGCTTGATTTGGACTCATTAATCAGTGTAGAATCACCCTGAAGTTGAATCAATATCATTGGAGTTATGATGAAGAAGTTATCCCACTTTTAACCGAAGTGATTCCAGTTTGCCCTGTTTGGAGATTTGGCAATTTCTTCTTGATACTAATAAAACCAGAATGAATCACGATGTAAGAAGCTTGATTTGGACTCATAAATCAGTGTCGAATCACCCTGAAGTTGACTCAAGATCATTGGACTTATGATGAAGAAGTTATCCCACTTTTAACCGAAGTGATTCCAGTTTGCCCTGTTTGGAGATTTGGGAATTTATTCTTGATACTAATAAAACCAGAATGAATCACGATGTAAGAAGCTTGATTTGGACTCATTAATCAGTGTAGAATCACCCTGAAGTTGAATCAATATCATTGGAGTTATGATGAAGAAGTTATCCCACTTTTAACCGAAGTGATTCCAGTTTGCCTGTTTGGAGATTTGGCAATTTCTTCTTGATACTAAATAAAACCAGAATGAATCACGATGTAAGAAGCTTGATTTGGACTCATAAATCAGTGTAGAATCATCCTGAAGTTGAATCAATATCATTGGACTTATGATGAAGAAGTTATCCCACTTTTAACCGTAGTGATTCCAGTTTGCCCTGTTTGGAGATTTGGCAATTTCTTCTTGATACTAATAAAACCAGAATGAATCACGATGTAAAAAAGCTTGATTTGGACTCATAAATCAGTGTCGAATCACCCTGAAGTTGACTCAAGATCATAGGAGTTATGATGAAGAAGTTATCCCACTTTTAACCGAAGTGATTCCAGTTTGCCCTGTTTGGAGATTTGGGCAATTTATTCTTGATACCAATAAAACCAGAATGAATCACGATGTAAGAAGCTTGATTTGGACTCATAAATCAGTGTAGAATCATCCTGAAGTTGAATCAATATCATTGGACTTATGATGAAGAAGTTATCCCACTTTTACAGTAAGTGATTCCCAAGTTTGCCCCTGTTTTGGAAGATTTAAGGCAATTTCCTTCTTGATACAAATAAAAAACCCAGGAATGAAACACGATAAACAAGCTTGATTTGGACTCATAAATCAGTGCCTAGAATCACCCTGAAAGTTTGGAATCCAAATATCAATTGGACTTATGATGAAGAAATTATCCCCACTTTAAACCGAAGTGATTTCAGTTTGCCGCTGTTTTGGGAGATTTGGCAAATTTATTCTTGATCACAAATGAAACCAGAATGAATACACGAATGTCAAGAAGCTTGATTTGGACTCATAAATCATGGTCCGAATCAACCCTGAAGTTTGACTTCAAAGATCATAGTGAGTTTATGATGAACGAAGTATCCCACTTTTAACCGACAGTGATTCCAGTTGCCCAATGTTTGGAGATTTGGGAAATTTAATTCTTGATACTAATAAAACAAGGAAAATGAAATCAGATTTAAGAAGCCTTGATTTGGAACTCAATAAATCAAGTGTAGGAATCACTTCCTGAAGTTGAAATCAATAACATTGGAGTTATGATGAAGAAGTTATCCCACTTTTAACCGAAGTGATTCCAGTTTGCCCTGTTTGGAGATTTGGCAATTTCTTCTTGATACAAATAAAACCAGAATGAATCACGATGTAAGAAGCTTGATTTGGACTCATAATCAGTGTAGAATCATCCTGAAGTTGAATCAATATCATTGGACTTATGATGAAGAAGTTATCCCACTTTTAACCGTAGTGATTCCAGTTTACCCTGTTTGGAGATTTGGCAATTTCTTCTTGATACTAATAAAACCAGAATGAATCACGATGTAAGAAGCTTGATTTGGACTCATAAATCAGTGTCGAATCACCCTGAAGTTGACTCAAGATCATAGGAGTTATGATGAAGAAGTTATCCCACTTTTAACCGAAGTGATTCCAGTTTGCCCTGTTTGGAGATTTGGGAATTTATTCTTGATACCAATAAAACCAGAATGAATCACGATGTAAGAAGCTTGATTTGGACTCATAAATCAGTGTAGAATCATCCTGAAGTTGAATCAATATCATTGGACTTATGATGAAGAAGTTATCCCACTTTTAACCGTAGTGATTCCAGTTTGACCCTGTTTGGAGATTTGGGAATTTATTCTTGATACTAATAAAACCAGAATGAATCACGATGTAAGAAGCTTGATTTGGACTCATTAATCAGTGTAGAATCACCCTGAAGTTGAATCAATATCATTGGACTTATGATGAAGAAGTTATCCCACTTTTAACCGAAGTGATTCCAGTTTGTCCTGTTTGGAGATTTGGCAATTATTCTTGATACAATTAAAACCAGAATGAATCACGATGTAAGAAGCTTGATTTGGACTCATAAATCAGTGTAGAATCATCCTGAAGTTGAATCAATATCATTGGACTTATGATGAAGAAGTTATCCCACTTTTAACCGTAGTGATTCCAGTTTGCCCTGTTTGGAGATTTGGCAATTTCTTCTTGATACTAAATAAAACCAGAATGAATCACGATAGTAAGAAGCTTGATTTGGACTCATAAATCAGTGTACGAATCACCTGAAGTTGACTCAAGATCAATTGGAGTTTATGATGAAGAAGTTATCCCACTTTTAACCGAAGTGATTCCAGTTTGCCCTGTTTGGGAGATTTGGAATTTATTTCTTCATACAATAAAACCAAATGAAATCACGATGTAAGAAGCTTGATTTGGACTCATTAAATCAGTGTAGAATCACCTGAAGTTGAATCAATGATCATTGGAGTTCTATGATGAAGAAGTTATCCACTTTAACCGAAGTGATTCCAGTTTGGCATGTTTGGAGATTTGGCAATTTCTTCTTGATACAAATAAAACCAGAATGAATCACTGATGTAGAAGCCTTGATTTGGACTCATAATCAGTGTAAGAATCATCCTGAAGTTGAATCAATATCATTGGACTTATGATGAAGAATATTCCCACTTTTAACCGTAGTGATTCTAAGTTTGCCACTGTTTGGAGATTTGGCAATTTCTTCTTGATACTAATAAAACCAGAATGAATCACGATGTAAGAAGCTTGATTTCTGGACTCATAAATCAGTGTCGAATCACCCTGAAGTTGACTCAAGATCATAGGAGTTATGATGAAGAAGTTATCCCACTTTTAACCGAAGTGATTCCAGTTTGCCCTGTTTGGAGATTTGGGAATTTATTCTTGATACTAATAAAACCAGAATGAATCACGATGTAAGAAGCTTGATTTGGACTCATAAATCAGTGTAGAATCATCCTGAAGTTGAATCAATATCATTGGACTTATGATGAAGAAGTTATCCCACTTTTAACCGTAGTGATTCCAGTTTACCCTGTTTGGAGATTTGGGCAATTTATTCTTGATACTAATAAAACCAGAATGAATCACGATGTAAGAAGCTTGATTTGGACTCATTAATCAGTGTAGAATCACCCTGAAGTTGAATCAATATCATTGGACTTATGATGAAGAAGTTATCCCACTTTTAACCGAAGTGATTCCAGTTTGCCCTGTTTGGAGATTTGGCAATTTATTCTTGATACATAATAAAACCAGAATGAATCACGATGTAAGAAGCTTGATTTGGACTCATAAATCAGTGTAGAATCATCCTGAAGTTGAATCAATATCATTGGACTTATGATGAAGAAGTTATCTCACTTTTAACCGTAGTGATTCCAGTTTGCCCTGTTTGGAGATTTGGCAATTTCTTCTTGATACAAATAAAACCAGAATGAATCACGATGTAAGAAGCTTGATTTGGACTCATAAATCAGTGTAGAATCATCCTGAAGTTGAATCAATATCATTGGACTTATGATGAAGAAGTTATCCCACTTTTAACCGAAGTGATTCCAGTTTGCCCTGTTTGGAGATTTGGCAATTTCTTCTTGATACAAATAAAACCAGAATGAATCACGATGTAAGAAGCTTGATTTGGACTCATAAATCAGTGTAGAATCACCCTGAAGTTGAATCAATATCATTGGAGTTATGATGAAGAAGTTATCCCACTTTTAACCGAAGTGATTCCAGTTTGCCCTGTTTGGAGATTTGGGAATTTCTTCTTGATACTAATAAAACCAGAATGAATCACGATGTAAGAAGCTTGATTTGGACTCATAAATCAGTGTCGAATCACCCTGAAGTAGGAGTTATGATGAAGAAGTTATCCCACTTTTAACCGAAGTGATTCCAGTTTGCCCTGTTTGGAGATTTGGCAATTTCTTCTTGATACAAATAAAACCAGAATGAATCACGATGTAAGAAGCTTGATTTGGACTCATTAATCAGTGTAGAATCACCCTGAAGTTGAATCAATATCATTGGACTTATGATGAAGAAGTTATCCCACTTTTAACCGAAGTGATTCCAGTTTGCCCTCTTTGGAGATTTGGCAATTTATTCTTGATACCATAAAACCAGAATGAATCACGTTGTAAGAAGCTTGATTTGGACTCATAAATCAGTGTAGAATCATCCCTGAAGTTGAATCAATATCATTGGACTTATGATGAAGAAGTTATCCCACTTTTAACCGAAGTGATTCCAGTTTGCCCTGTTTGGAGATTTGGCAATTTCTTCTTGATACAAATAAAACCAGAATGAATCACGATGTAAGAAGCTTGATTTGGACTCATAAATCAGTGTAGAATCATCCTGAAGTTGAATCAATATCATTGGACTTATGATGAAGAAGTTATCCCACTTTTAACCGTAGTGATTCCAGTTTGTCCTGTTTGGAGATTTGGCAATTTCTTCTTGATACAAATAAAACCAGAATGAATCACGATGTAAGAAGCTTGATTTGGACTCATTAATCAGTGTAGAATCACCCTGAAGTTGAATCAATATCATTGGACTTATGATGAAGAAGTTATCCCACTTTTAACCGAAGTGATTCCAGTTTGCCCTGTTTGGAGATTTGGCAATTTATTCTTGATACTAATAAAACCAGAATGAATCACGATGTAAGAAGCTTGATTTGGACTCATAAATCAGTGTAGAATCATCCTGAAGTTGAATCAATATCATTGGACTTATGATGAAGAAGTTATCCCACTTTTAACCGTAGTGATTCCAGTTTGCCCATGTTTGGAGATTTGGCAATTTCTTCTTGATACAAATAAAACCAGAATGAATCACGATGTAAGAAGCTTGATTTGGACTCATAAATCAGTTTAGAATCATCCTGAAGTTGAATCAATATCATTGGACTTATGATGAAGAAGTTATCCCACTTTTAACCGTAGTGATTCCAGTTTGCCCTGTTTGGAGATTTGGCAATTTCTTCTTGATACAAATAAAACCAGAATGAATCACGATGTAAGAAGCTTGATTTGGACTCATAAATCAGTGTAGAATCATCCTGAAGTTGAATCAATATCATTGGACTTATGATGAAGAAGTTATCCCACTTTTAACCGAAGTGATTTCAGTTTGCCATGTTTGGAGATTTGGCAATTTATTCTTGATACAAATAAAACCAGAATGAATCACGATGTAAGAAGCTTGATTTGGACTCATAAATCAGTGTAGAATCACCCTGAAGTTGACTCAAGATCATAGGAGTTATGATGAAGAAGTTATCCCACTTTTAACCGAAGTGATTCCAGTTTGCCCTGTTTGGAGATTTGGCAATTTATTCTTGATACTAATAAAACCAGAATGAATCACGATGTAAGAAGCTTGATTTGGACTCATAAATCAGTGTAGAATCATCCTGAAGTTGAATCAATATCATTGGACTTATGATGAAGAAGTTATCCCACTTTTAACCGTAGTGATTCCAGTTTGCCCTGTTTGGAGATTTGGCAATTTCTTCTTGATACAAATAAAACCAGAATGAATCACGATGTAAGAAGCTTGATTTGGACTCATTAATCAGTGTAGAATCACCCTGAAGTTGAATCAATATCATTGGACTTATGATGAAGAAGTTATCCCACTTTTAACCGAAGTGATTCCAGTTTGCCCTGTTTGGAGATTTGGCAATTTATTCTTGATACTAATAAAACCAGAATGAATCACGATGTAAGAAGCTTGATTTGGACTCATAAATCAGTGTAGAATCATCCTGAAGTTGAATCAATATCATTGGACTTATGATGAAGAAGTTATCCCACTTTTAACCGTAGTGATTCCAGTTTGCCCTGTTTGGAGATTTGGGAATTTATTCTTGATACAAATAAAACCAGAATGAATCACGATGTAAGAAGCTTGATTTGGACTCATAAATCAGTGTAGAATCACCCTGAAGTTGAATCAATATCATTGGAGTTATGATGAAGAAGTTATCCCACTTTTAACCGAAGTGATTCCAGTTTGTCCTGTTTGGAGATTTGGCAATTTCTTCTTGATACAAATAAAACCAGAATGAATCACGATGTAAGAAGCTTGATTTGGACTCATAAATCAGTGTAGAATCATCCTGAAGTTGAATCAATATCATTGGACTTATGATGAAGAAGTTATCCCACTTTTAACCGAAGTGATTCCAGTTTGCCCTGTTTGGAGATTTGGGAATTTATTCTTGATACTAATAAAACCAGAATGAATCACGATGTAAGAAGCTTGATTTGGACTCATTAATCAGTGTAGAATCACCCTGAAGTTGAATCAATATCATTGGACTTATGATGAAGAAGTTATCCCACTTTTAACCGAAGTGATTCCAGTTTGCCCTGTTTGGAGATTTGGCAATTTATTCTTGATACTAATAAAACCAGAATGAATCACGATGTAAGAAGCTTGATTTGGACTCATAAATCAGTGTAGAATCATCCTGAAGTTGAATCAATATCATTGGACTTATGATGAAGAAGTTATCCCACTTTTAACCGTAGTGATTCCAGTTTACCCTGTTTGGAGATTTGGGAATTTATTCTTGATACTAATAAAACCAGAATGAATCACGATGTAAGAAGCTTGATTTGGACTCATTAATCAGTGTAGAATCACCCTGAAGTTGAATCAATATCATTGGACTTATGATGAAGAAGTTATCCCACTTTTAACCGAAGTGATTCCAGTTTGCCCTGTTTGGAGATTTGGCAATTTATTCTTGATACAATAAAACCAGAATGAATCACGATGTAAGAAGCTTGATTTGGACTCATAAATCAGTGTAGAATCATCCTGAAGTTGAATCAATATCATTGGACTTATGATGAAGAAGTTATCCCACTTTTAACCGTAGTGATTCCAGTTTGCCCCGTTTGGAGATTTGACAATTTCTTCTTGATACAAATAAAACGAGAATGAATCACGATGTAAGAAGCTTGATTTGGACTCATAAATCAGTTTAGAATCATCCTGAAGTTGAATCAATATCATTGGACTTATGATGAAGAAGTTATCCCACTTTTAACCGAAGTGATTCCAGTTTGCCCTGTTTGGAGATTTGGCAATTTCTTCTTGATACTAAATAAAACCAGAATGAATCACGATGTAAGAAGCTTGATTTGGACTCATAAATCAGTGTTGAATCATCCTGAAGTTGAATCAATATCATTGGACTTATGATGAAGAAGTTATCCCACTTTTAACCGAAGTGATTCCAGTTTGCCATGTTTGGAGATTTGGCAATTTATTCTTGATACAAATAAAACCAGAATGAATCACGATGTAAGAAGCTTGATTTGGACTCATAAATCAGTGTCGAATCACCCTGAAGTTGACTCAAGATCATAGGAGTTATGATGAAGAAGTTATCCCACTTTTAACCGAAGTGATTCCAGTTTGCCCTGTTTGGAGATTTGGGCAATTTATTCTTGATACCAATAAAACCAGAATGAATCACGATGTAAGAAGCTTGATTTGGACTCATAAATCAGTGTAGAATCATCCTGAAGTTGAATCAATATCATTGGACTTATGATGAAGAAGTTATCCCACTTTTAACCGAAGTGATTCCAGTTTGCCCTGTTTGGAGATTTGGCAATTTCTTCTTGATACAAATAAAACCAGAATGAATCACGATGTAAGAAGCTTGATTTGGACTCATTAATCAGTGTAGAATCACCCTGAAGTTGAATCAATATCATTGGACTTATGATGAAGAAGTTATCCCACTTTTAACCGAAGTGATTCCAGTTTGCCCTGTTTGGAGATTTGGCAATTATTCTTGATACCAATAAAACCAGAATGAATCACGATGTAAGAAGCTTGATTTGGACTCATAAATCAGTGTAGAATCATCCCTGAAGTTGAATCAATATCATTGGACTTATGATGAAGAAAGTTATCCCACTTTTAACCGTAGTGATTCCAGTTTGCCCTGTTTGGAGATTTGGGCAATTTATTCTTGATACAAATAAAACCAGAATGAATCACGATGTAAGAAGCTTGATTTGGACTCATAAATCAGTGTCGAATCACCCTGAAGTTGACTCAAGATCATAGGAGTTATGATGAAGAAGTTATCCCACTTTTAACCGAAGTGATTCCAGTTTGTCCTGTTTGGAGATTTGGCAATTTCCTTCTTGATACAAATAAAACCAGAATGAATCACGATGTAAGAAGCTTGATTTGGACTCATAAATCAGTGTAGAATCATCCTGAAGTTGAATCAATATCATTGGACTTATGATGAAGAAGTTATCCCACTTTTAACCGAAGTGATTCCAGTTTACCTGTTTGGAGATTTGGGAATTTATTCTTGATACTAATAAAACCAGAATGAATCACGATGTAAGAAGCTTGATTTGGACTCATTAATCAGTGTAGAATCACCCTGAAGTTGAATCAATATCATTGGACTTATGATGAAGAAGTTATCCCACTTTTAACCGAAGTGATTCCAGTTTGCCCTGTTTGGAGATTTGGCAATTTATTCTTGATACAATCAAAACCAGAATGAATCACGATGTAAGAAGCTTGATTTGGACTCATAAATCAGTGTAGAATCATCCTGAAGTTGAATCAATATCATTGGACTTATGATGAAGAAGTTATCCCACTTTTAACCGTAGTGATTCCAGTTTAACCTGTTTGGAGATTTGGGAATTTATTCTTGATACTAAATAAAACCAGAATGAATCACGATGTAAGAAGCTTGATTTGGACTCATTAATCAGTGTAGAATCACCCTGAAGTTGAATCAATATCATTGGACTTATGATGAAGAAGTTATCCCACTTTTAACTGAAGTGATTCCTGTTTGCCCTCTTTGGAGATTTGGCAACTTATTCTTGATACCATTAAAACCAGAATGAATCACATTGTAAGAAGCTTTATTTGGACTCATAAATCAGTGTAGAATCATCCTGAAGTTGAATCAATATCATTGGACTTATGATGAAGAAGTTATCCCACTTTTAACCGTAGTGATTCCAGTTTGCCCCGATTGGAGATTTGACAATTTCCTCTTGATACAAATAAAACGAGAATGAATCACGATGTAAGAAGCTTGATTTGGACTCATAAATCAGTTTAGAATCATCCTGAAGTTGAATCAATATCATTGGACTTATTGAGAAGAAGTTATTCCCAGCTTTTAACCGTAGTGATTCCAGTTGTCCTGTTTGGAGATTTGGTAATTTCTTCTTGATACAAATAAAACCAGAATGAATCACGATGTAAGAAGCTTGATTTGGACTCATAAATCAGTGTAGAATCATCCTGAAGTTGAATCAATATCAATTGGACTTATTGATGAAAATTATCCCCACTTTTAACCGAACTGATTTCAGTTTGCCATGTTGAGATTTGGCAATTTATTCTTGATACAATGAAAACCAGAATGAATCACGATGTTTAAGGAAGCTTGATTTGGACTCATAAATCAGTGTCGAATCACCCTGAAGTTGACTCAAGATCATAGGAGTTATGATGAAGAAGTTATCCCACTTTTAACCGAAGTGATTCCAGTTTGCCCTGTTTGGAGATTTGGGAATTTATTCTTGATACAAATAAAACCAGAATGAATCACGATTTAAGAAGCTTGATTTGGACTCATAAATCAGCGTAGAATCATCCTGAATGTTGAATCAATATCATTGGGACTTATGATGAAGAAATTTCCCACTTTTAACCCGAACGGATTTCAGTTTGCCCTGTTTGGAGATTTGGCAATTTATTCTTGATACAAATGAACCAGAATGAATCACGATGTAAGAAGCTTGATTTGGACTCATAAATCAGTGTCCGAATCACCCTGAAGTTGACTCAAGATCATAGGAGTTATGAATGAAGAAGTTTATCCCACTTTTAACCGAAGTGATTCCAGTTTGCCCTATTTGGAGATTTGGGAATTTATTCTTGATACCAATAAAACCAGAATGAATCACGATGTTAGAAGCTTGATATGGACTCATAAATCAGTGTAGAATCATCCTGAAGTTGAATCAATATCATTGGACTTATGATGAAGAAGTTATCCCACTTTTAACCGTAGTGATTCCAGTTTGTCCTGTTTGGAGATTTGGCAATTTCTTCTTGATACAAATAAAACCAGAATGAATCACGATGTAAGAAGCTTGATTTGGACTCATTAATCAGTGTAAGAATCACCCTGAAGTTGAATCAATATCATTGGAGTTATGATGAAGAAGCTATCCCACTTTTAACCGTAGTGATTCTAGTTTGCACTGTTTGGAGATTTGGCAATTTCTTCTTGATACTAATAAAACGAGAATGAATCACGATGTTAGAAGCTGTGATTTGGACTCATTAATCAGTGTCGGAATCACCCTGAAGTTGACTCAAGATCATTGGACTTATGATGAAGAAGTTATCCCACTTTTAACCGAAGTGATTCCAGTTTGCCCTGTTTGGAGATTTGGGAATTTATTCTTGATACTAATAAAACCAGAATGAATCACGATGTAAGAAGCTTGATTTAGACTCATTAATCAGTGTAGAATCACCCTGAAGTTGAATCAATATCATTGGAGTTATGATGAAGAAGTTATCCCACTTTTAACCGAAGTGATTTCCAGTTTTGCCTGTTTGGAGATTTGACAATTTCTTCTTGATACAAATAAAACCAGAATGAATAACGATGTAAGAAGCTTGATTTGGACTCATAAGTCTGTGTAGAATCATCCTGAAGTTGAATCAATATCATTGGACTTATGGTGAAGAAGTTATCCCACGTTTAACCGTAGTGATTCTAGTTTACCCTGTTTGGAGATTTGGCAATTTCTTCTTGATACTAATAAAACCAGAATGAATCACGATGTAAGAAGCTTTATTTGGTCTCATTAATCAGTGTAGAATCACCCTGAAGTTGAATCAATATCATTGGGAGTTATGATGAAGAAGCTATCCCACTTTTAACCGTAGTGATTCTAGTTTGCACTGTTTAGAGATTTGGCAATTTCTTCTTGATACAAATAAAACCAGAATGAATAACGATGTAAGAAGCTTGATTTGGACTCATAAGTCTGTGTAGAATCATCCTGAAGTTGAATCAATATGACTTGGACTTATGGTGAAGAAGTTATCCCACTTGTAACCGTAGTGATTCTAGTTTACCCTGTTTGGAGATTTGGGAATTTCTTCTTGATACTAATAATACCAGAATGAATCACGATGTAAGAAACTTGATCTTGACTCATAAATCAGTGTCGAATCACCCTGAAGTTGACTCAAGATCATAGGAGTTATGATGAAGAAGTTATCCCACTTTTAACCGAAGTGATTCCAGTTTGCCCTGTTTGGAGATTAGGGAATTTATTCTTGATACCAATAAAACGAGAATGAATCACGATATAAGAAGCTTGATTTGGACTCATAAATCAGTGTAGAATCATCCTGAAGTTGAATCAATATCATTGGACTTATGATGAAGAAGTTATCCCACTTTTAAGCGTAGTGATTCCAGTTTAACCTGTTTGGAGATTTGGGAATTTATTCTTGATACTAATTAAATCAGAATGAATCACGATGTAAGAAGCTTGATTTGGACTCATTAATCAGTGTAGAATCACCCTGAAGTTGAATCAATATCATTGGACTTATGATGAAGAAGTTATCCCACTTTTAACTGAAGTGATTCCTGTTTGCCTTCTTTGGAGATTTGGCAACTTATTCTTGATACCATTAAAACCAGAATGAATCACGTTGTAAGAAGCTTGATTTGGACTCATAAATCAGTGTAGAATCATCCTGAAGTTGAATCAATATCATTGGACTTATGATGAAGAAGTTATCCCACTTTTAACCGTAGTGATTCCAGTTTGCCCCGTTTGGAGATTTGGCAATTTCTTCTTGATACAAATAAAACCAGAATGAATCACGATGTAAGAAGCTTGATTTGGACTCATAAATCAGTGTAGAATCATCCTGAAGTTGAATCAATATCATTGGACTTATGATGAAGAAGTTATCCCACTTTTAACCGAAGTGATTCCAGTTTGCCCTGTTTGGAGATTTTGCAATTTATTCTTGATACAAATGAAACCAGAATGAATCACGATGTAAGAAGCTTGATTTTGACTCATAAATCAGTGTAGAATCACCCTGAAGTTGAATCAATATCATTGGACTTATGATGAAGAAGTTATCCCACTTTTAACTGAAGTGATTCCAGTTTGCCCTCTTTGGAGATTTGGCAACTTATTCTTGATACCATTAAAACCAGAATGAATCACGTTGTAAGAAGCTTGATTTGGACTCATAAATCAGTGTAGAATCATCCTGAAGTTGAATCAATATCATTGGACTTATGATGAAGAAGTTATCCCACTTTTAACCGTAGTGATTCCAGTTTGCCCTGTTTGGAGATTTGGTAATTTCTTCTTGATACAAATAAAACCAGAATGAATCACGATGTAAGAAGCTTGATTTGGACTCATTAATCAGTGTATAATCATCCTGAAGTTGACTCAAGATCATAGGAGTTATGATGAAGAAGTTATCCCACTTTTAACCGAAGTGATTCCAGTTTGCCCTGTTTGGAGATTTAGCAATTTCTTCTTGATACAAATAAAACCAGAATGAATCACGATGTAAGAAGCTTGATTTGGACTCATTAATCAGTGTAGAATCATCCTGAAGTTGACTCAAGATCATAGGAGTTATGATGAAGAAGTTATCCCACTTTTAACCGAAGTGATTCCAGTTTGCCCTGTTTGGAGATTTGGGAATTTATTCTTGATACCAATAAAATAAAATGAATCACGATGTAAGAAGCTTGATTTGGACTCATTAATCAGTGTATAATCATCCTGAAGTTGACTCAAGATCATAGGAGTTATGATGAAGAAGTTATCCCACTTTTAACCAAAGTGATTCCAGTTTGCCCTGTTTGGAGATTTAAGAATTTATTGTTGATACCAATAAAACCAGAATGAATCACGATGTAAGAAGCTTGATTTGGACTCATAAATCAGTGTCGAATCACCCTGAAGTTGACTCAAGATCATTGGACTTATGATGAAGAAGTTATCCCACTTTTAACCGAAGTGATTCCAGTTTGTCCTGTTTGGAGATTTGGGAATTTATTCTTGATACTAATAAAACCAGAATGAATCACGATGTAAGAAGCTTGATTTAGACTCATTTATCAGTGTAGAATCACCCTGAAGTTGAATCAATATCATTGGAGTTATGATGAAGAAGTTATCCCACTTTTAACCGAAGTGATTCCAGTTTGCCTTGTTTGGAGATTTGACAATTTCTTCTTGATACAAATAAAACCAGAATGAATCACGATGTAAGAAGCTTGATTTGGACTCATAAGTCTGTGTAGAATCATCCTGAAGTTGAATCAATATCATTGGACTTATGGTGAAGAAGTTATCCCACTTTTAACCGAAGTGATTCCAGTTTGCCCTGTTTGGAGATTTGGGAATTTATTCTTGATACCAACAAAACCAGAATGAATCACGATGTAAGAAGCTTGATTTGGACTCATAAATCAGTGTCGAATCACCCTGAAGTTGACTCAAGATCATTGGACTTATGATGAAGAAGTTATCCCACTTTTAACCGAAGTGATTCCAGTTTGCCCTGTTTGGAGATTTGGGAATTTCTTCTTGATACTAATAAAACCAGAATGAATCACGATGTAAGAAGCTTGATTTAGACTCATTAATCAGTTTAGAATCACCCTGAAGTTGAATCAATATCATTGGAGTTATGATGAAGAAGTTATCCCACTTTTAACCGAAGTGATTCCAGTTTGCCTTGTTTTGGAGATTTGACAATTTCTTCTTGATACAAATAAAACCAGAATGAATACGATGTAAGAAGCTTGATTTGGACTCATAAGTCTGTGTAGAATCATCCTGAAGTTGAATCAATATCATTGGACTTTTGGTGAAGAAGTTATCCCACTTTAACCGTAGTGATTCTAGTTTACCCTGTTTGGAGATTTGGCAATTTCTTCTTGATACTAATAAAACCAGAATGAATCACGATGTAAGAAGCTTGATTTGGACTCATTAATCAGTGTAGAATCACCCTGAAGTTGAATCAATATCATTGGAGTTATGATGAAGAAGCTATCCCACTTTTAACCGTAGTGATTCTAGTTTGCCCTGTTTGGAGATTTGGCAATTTCTTCTTGATACTAATAAACCAGAATGAATCACGATGTAAGAAGCTTGATTTGGACTCATAAATCAGTGTCGAATCACCCTGAAGTTGACTCAAGATCATTGGACTTATGATGAAGAAGTTATCCCACTTTTAACCGAAGTGATTCCAGTTGCCCTGTTTGGAGATTGGGAATTTATTCTTGATACTAATAAAACCAGAATGAATCACGATATAAGAAGCTTGATTTGGACTCATAAATCAGTGTAGAATCATCCTGAAGTTGAATCAATATCATTGGACTTATGATGAAGAAGTTATCCCACTTTTAAGCGTAGTGATTCCAGTTTGCCTGTTTGGAGATTTGGAATTTATTCTTGATACAATAAAACCAGAATGAATCACGATGTAAGAAGCTTGATTTGGACTCATAAATCAGTGTAGAATCATCCTGAAGTTGAATCAATATCATTGGAGTTATGATGAAGAAAGTTATCCCACTTTTAACCGAAGTGATTCCAGTTTGCCCTGTTGGAGATTTGGGAATTTATTCTTGATACAATAAAACCAGAATGAATCACGATGTAAGAAGCTTGATTTGGACTCATAAATCAGTGTAGAATCATCCTGAAGTTGAATCAATATCATTGGACTTATGATGAAGAAGTTATCCCACTTTTAACCGTAGTGATTCCAGTTTGTCCTGTTTGGAGATTTGGCAATTTCTTCTTGATACAAATAAAACCAGAATGAATCACGATGTAAGAAGCTTGATTTGGACTCATTAATCAGTGTAGAATCACCCTGAAGTTGAATCAATATCATTGGACTTATGATGAAAAAGCTATCCCACTTTTAACCGTAGTGATTCCAGTTTGCACTGTTTGGAGATTTGGCAATTTCTTCTTGATACTAATAAAACCAGAATGAATCACGATGTAAGAAGCTTGATTTGGACTCATAAATCAGTGTCGAATCACCCTGAAGTTGACTCAAGATCATTGGAATTATGATGAAGAAGTTATCCCACTTTTAACCGAAGTGATTCCAGTTTGCCCTGTTGGAGATTTGGAATTTATTCTTGATACTAATAAAACCAGAATGAATCACGATGTAAGAAGCTTGATTTGGACTCATTAATCAGTGTAGAATCACCCTGAAGTTGAATCAATATCATTGGAGTTATGATGAAGAAGTTATCCCACTTTTAACCGAAGTGATTCCAGTTTGTCCTGTTTGGAGATTTGGCAATTTCTTCTTGATACAAATAAAACCAGAATGAATCACGATGTAAGAAGCTTGATTTGGACTCATAAGTCAGTGTAGAATCATCCTGAAGTTGAATCAATATCATTGGACTTATGATGAAGAAGTTATCCCACTTTTAACCGTAGTGATTCTAGTTTGCCCTGTTTGGAGATTTGGCAATTTCTTCTTGATACTAATAAAACCAGAATGAATCACGATGTAAGAAGCTTGATTTGGACTCATTAATCAGTGTAGAATCACCCTGAAGTTGAATCAATATCATTGGAGTTATGATGAAGAAGCTATCCCACTTTTTAACCGTAGTGATTCTAGTTTGCACTGTTTGGAGATTTTGGCAATTTCTTCTTGATACTAATAAAACGAGAATGAATCACGATGTAAGAAGCTTGATTTGGACTCATAAATCAGTGTCGAATCACCCTGAAGTTGAACTCAAGATCATTGGACTTATGATGAAGAAGTTATCCCACTTTTAACCGAAGTGATTCCAATTTGTCCTGTTTGGAGATTTGGCAATTTCTTCTTGATACTAATAAAACCAGAATGAATCACGATGTAAGAAGCTTGATTTAGACTCATTAATTAGTGTAGAATCACCCTGAATTTGAATCAATATCATTGGAGTTATGATGAAGAAGTTATCCCACTTTTAACCGAAGTGATTCCAGTTTGCCTTGTTTGGAGATTTGACAATTTTTCTTGATACAAATAAAACCAAATGAATAACGATGTAAGAAGCTTGATTTGGACTCATAAGTCTGTGTAGAATCATCCTGAAGTTGAATCAATATGATTGGACTTATGGTGAAGAAGTTATCCCACTTTTAACCGTAGTGATTCTAGTTTACCCTGTTTGGAGATTTGGCAATTTCTTCTTGATACTAATAATACCAGAATGAATCACGATGTAAGAAACTTGATCTGGACTCATAAATCAGTGTCGAATCACCCTGAAGTTGACTCAAGATCATAGGAGTTATGATGAAGAAGTTATCCCACTTTTAACCGAAGTGATTCCAGTTTGCCCTGTTTGGAGATTAGGGAATTTATTCTTGATACCAATAAAACGAGAATGAATCACGATATAAGAAGCTTGATTTGGACTCATAAATCAGTGTAGAATCATCCTGAAGTTGAATCAATATCATTGGACTTATGATGAAGAAGTTATCCCACTTTTAAGCGTAGTGATTCCAGTTTAACCTGTTTGGAGATTTGGGAATTTATTCTTGATACTAATAAAACCAGAATGAATCACGATGTAAGAAGCTTGATTTGGACTCATAAATCAGTGTCGAATCACCCTGAAGTTGACTCAAGATCATAGGAGTTATGATGAAAAAGTTATCCCACTTTTAACCGAAGTGATTCCAGTTTGCCCTGTTTGGAGATTTGGGAATTTATTCTTGATACCAATAAAACCAGAATGAATCACGATGTTAAAAGCTTGATATGGACTCATAAATCAGTGTAGAATCATCCTGAAGTTGAATCAATATCATTGGACTTATGATGAAGAAGTTATCCCACTTTTAACCGTAGTGATTCCAGTTTGTCCTGTTTGGAGATTTGGCAATTTCTTCTTGATACAAATAAAACCAGAATGAATCACGATGTAAGAAGCTTGATTTGGACTCATTAATCAGTGTAGAATCACCCTGAAGTTGAATCAATATCATTGGAGTTATGATGAAGAAGCTATCCCACTTTTAACCGTAGTGATTCTAGTTTGCACTGTTTGGAGATTTGGCAATTTCTTCTTGATACTAATAAAACGAGAATGAATCACGATGTAAGAAGCTTGATTTGGACTCATAAATCAGTGTCGAATCACCCTGAAGTTGACTCAAGATCATTGGAATTATGATGAAGAAGTTATCCCACTTTTAACCGAAGTGATTCCAGTTTGCCCTGTTCGGAGATTTGGGAATTTATTCTTGATACTAATAAAACCAGAATGAATCACTATGTACGAAGAATGATTTAGACTCATTAATCAGTGTAGATTCACCCTGAAGTTGAATCAATATCATTGGAGTTATGATGAAGAAGTTATCCCACTTTTAACCGAAGTGATTCCAGTTTGCCTTGTTTGGAGATTTGACAATTTCTTCTTGATACAAATAAAACCAGAATGAATAACGATGTAAGAAGCTTGATTTGGACTCATAAGTCTGTGTAGAATCATCCTGAAGTTGAATCAATATCATTGGACTTATGGTGAAGAAGTTATCCCACTTTTAACCGTAGTGATTCTAGTTTACCATGTTTGGAGATTTGGCAATTTCTTCTTGATACTAATAAAACCAGAATGAATCACGATGTAAGAAGCTTGATTTGGACTCATTAATCAGTGTAGAATCACCCTGAAGTTGAATCAATATCATTGGAGTTATGATGAAGAAGCTATCCCACTTTTAACCGTAGTGATTCTAGTTTGCACTGTTTGGAGATTTGGCAATTTCTTCTTGATACTAATAAAACGAGAATGAATCACGATGTAAGAAGCTTGATTTGGACTCATAAATCAGTGTCGAATCACCCTGAAGTTGACTCAAGATCATTGGACTTATGATGAAGAAGTTATCCCACTTTTAACCGAAGTGATTCCAATTTGTCCTGTTTGGAGATTTGGGAATTTATTCTTGATACTAATAAAACCAGAATGAATCACGATGTAAGAAGCTTGATTTAGACTCATTAATTAGTGTAGAATCACCCTGAATTTGAATCAATATCATTGGAGTTATGATGAAGAAGTTATCCCACTTTTAACCGAAGTGATTCCAGTTTGCCTTGTTTGGAGATTTGACAATTTCTTCTTGATGCAAATAAAACCAAATGAATAACGATGTAAGAAGCTTGATTTGGACTCATAAGTCTGTGTAGAATCATCCTGAAGTTGAATCAATATGATTGGACTTATGGTGAAGAAGTTATCCCACTTTTAACCGTAGTGATTCTAGTTTACCCTGTTTGGAGATTTGGCAATTTCTTCTTGATACTAATAATACCAGAATGAATCACGATGTAAGAAACTTGATCTGGACTCATAAATCAGTGTCGAATCACCCTGAAGTTGACTCAAGATCATAGGAGTTATGATGAAGAAGTTATCCCACTTTTAACCGAAGTGATTCCAGTTTGCCCTGTTTGGAGATTAGGGAATTTATTCTTGATACCAATAAAACGAGAATGAATCACGATATAAGAAGCTTGATTTGGACTCATAAATCAGTGTAGAATCATCCTGAAGTTGAATCAATATCATTGGACTTATGATGAAGAAGTTATCCCACTTTTAAGCGTAGTGATTCCAGTTTAACCTGTTTGGAGATTTGGGAATTTATTCTTGATACTAATAAAACCAGAATGAATCACGATGTAAGAAGCTTGATTTGGACTCATAAATCAGTGTCGAATCACCCTGAAGTTGACTCAAGATCATAGGAGTTATGATGAAGAAGTTATCCCACTTTTAACCGAAGTGATTCCAGTTTGCCCTGTTTGGAGATTTGGGAATTTATTCTTGATACCAATAAAACCAGAATGAATCACGATGTTAGAAGCTTGATTTGGACTCATAAATCAGTGTAGAATCATCCTGAAGTTGAATCAATATCATTGGACTTATGATGAAGAAGTTATCCCACTTTTAACCGTAGTGATTCCAGTTTGTCCTGTTTGGAGATTTGGCAATTTCTTCTTGATACAAATAAAACCAGAATGAATCACGATGTAAGAAGCTTGATTTGGACTCATTAATCAGTGTAGAATCACCCTGAAGTTGAATCAATATCATTGGAGTTATGATGAAGAAGCTATCCCACTTTTAACCGTAGTGATTCTAGTTTGCACTGTTTGGAGATTTGGCAATTTCTTCTTGATACTAATAAAACGAGAATGAATCACGATGTAAGAAGCTTGATTTGGACTCATAAATCAGTGTCGAATCACCCTGAAGTTGACTCAAGATCATTGGACTTATGATGAAGAAGTTATCCCACTTTTAACCGAAGTGATTCCAGTTTGCCCTGTTTGGAGATTTGGGAATTTATTCTTGATACTAATAAAACCAGAATGAATCACGATGTAAGAAGCTTGATTTAGACTCATTAATCAGTGTAGAATCACCCTGAAGTTGAATCAATATCATTGGAGTTATGATGAAGAAGTTATCCCACTTTTAACCGAAGTGATTCCAGTTTGCCTTGTTTGGAGATTTGACAATTTCTTCTTGATACAAATAAAACCAGAATGAATAACGATGTAAGAAGCTTGATTTGGACTCATAAGTCTGTGTAGAATCATCCTGAAGTTGAATCAATATCATTGGACTTATGGTGAAGAAGTTATCCCACTTTTAACCGTAGTGATTCTAGTTTACCCTGTTTGGAGATTTGGCAATTTCTTCTTGATACTAATAAAACCAGAATGAATCACGATGTAAGAAACTTGATTTGGACTCATTAATCAGTGTAGAATCACCCTGAAGTTGAATCAATATCATTGGAGTTATGATGAAGAAGCTATCCCACTTTTAACCGTAGTGATTCTAGTTTGCACTGTTTGGAGATTTGGCAATTTCTTCTTGATACTAATAAAACGAGAATGAATCACGATGTAAGAAGCTTGATTTGGACTCATAAATCAGTGTCGAATCACCCTGAAGTTGACTCAAGATCATTGGACTTATGATGAAGAAGTTATCCCACTTTTAACCGAAGTGATTCCAATTTGTCCTGTTTGGAGATTTGGGAATTTATTCTTGATACTAATAAAACCAGAATGAATCACGATGTAAGAAGCTTGATTTAGACTCATTAATTAGTGTAGAATCACCCTGAATTTGAATCAATATCATTGGAGTTATGATGAAGAAGTTATCCCACTTTTAACCGAAGTGATTCCAGTTTGCCTTGTTTGGAGATTTGACAATTTCTTCTTGATGCAAATAAAACCAAATGAATAACGATGTAAGAAGCTTGATTTGGACTCATAAGTCTGTGTAGAATCATCCTGAAGTTGAATCAATATGATTGGACTTATGGTGAAGAAGTTATCCCACTTTTAACCGTAGTGATTCTAGTTTACCCTGTTTGGAGATTTGGCAATTTCTTCTTGATACTAATAATACCAGAATGAATCACGATGTAAGAAACTTGATCTGGACTCATAAATCAGTGTCGAATCACCCTGAAGTTGACTCAAGATCATAGGAGTTATGATGAAGAAGTTATCCCACTTTTAACCGAAGTGATTCCAGTTTGCCCTTTTTGGAGATTAGGGAATTTATTCTTGATACCAATAAAACGAGAATGAATCACGATATAAGAAGCTTGATTTGGACTCATAAATCAGTGTAGAATCATCCTGAAGTTGAATCAATATCATTGGACTTATGATGAAGAAGTTATCCCACTTTTAAGCGTAGTGATTCCAGTTTAACCTGTTTGGAGATTTGTGAATTTATTCTTGATACTAATAAAACCAGAATGAATCACGATGTAAGAAGCTTGTTTGGACTCATAAATCAGTGTCGAATCACCCTGAAGTTGACTCAAGATCATAGGAGTTATGATGAAGAAGTTATCCCACTTTTAACCGAAGTGATTCCAGTTTGCCCTGTTTGGAGATTTGGGAATTTATTCTTGATACCAATAAAACCAGAATGAATCACGATGTTAAAAGCTTGATATGGACTCATAAATCAGTGTAGAATCATCCTGAAGTTGAATCAATATCATTGGACTTATGATGAAGAAGTTATCCCACTTTTAACCGTAGTGATTCCAGTTTGTCCTGTTTGGAGATTTGGCAATTTCTTCTTGATACAAACAAAACCAGAATGAATCACGATGTAAGAAGCTTGATTTGGACTCATTAATCAGTGTAGAATCACCCTGAAGTTGAATCAATATCATTGGAGTTATGATGAAGAAGCTATCCCACTTTTAACCGTAGTGATTCTAGTTTGCACTGTTTGGAGATTTGGCAATTTCTTCTTGATACTAATAAAACGAGAATGAATCACGATGTAAGAAGCTTGATTTGGACTCATAAATCAGTGTCGAATCACCCTGAAGTTGACTCAAGATCATTGGACTTATGATGAAGAAGTTATCCCACTTTTAACCGAAGTGATTCCACTTTGCCCTGTTTGGAGATTTGGGAATTTATTCTTGATACTAATAAAACCAGAATGAATCACGATGTAAGAAGCTTGATTTAGACTCATTAATCAGTGTAGAATCACCCTGAAGTTGAATCAATATCATTGGAGTTATGATGAAGAAGTTATCCCACTTTTAACCGAAGTGATTCCAGTTTGCCTGTTTGGAGATTTGACAATTTCTTCTTGATACAAATAAAACCAGAATGAATAACGATGTAAGAAGCTTGATTTAGACTCATTAATCAGTGTAGAATCACCCTGAAGTTGAATCAATATCATTGGAGTTATGATGAAGAAGTTATCCCACTTTTAACCGAAGTGATTCTAGTTTGCCTGTTTGGAGATTTGACAATTTCTTCTTGATACAAATAAAACCAGAATGAATAACGATGTAAGAAGCTTGATTTGGACTCATAAGTCTGTGTAGAATCACCCTGAAGTTGAATCAATATCATTGGACTTATGGTGAAGAAGTTATCCCACTTTTAACCGTAGTGATTCTAGTTTGCACTGTTTGGAGATTTGGCAATTTCTTCTTGATACTAATAAAACGAAAATGAATCACGATGTAAGAAGCTTGATTTGGACTCATAAATCAGTGTCGAATCACCCCGAAGTTGACTCAAGATCATTGGACTTATGATGAAGAAGTTATCCCACTTTTAACCGAAGTGATTCCAGTTTGTCATGTTTGGAGATTTGGGAATTTGTTCTTGATACTAATAAAACCAGAATGAATCACGATGTAAGAAGCTTGATTTAGACTCATTAATCAGTGTAGAATCACCTTGAATTTGAATCAATATCATTGGAGTTATGATGAAGAAGTTATCCCACTTTTAACCGAAGTGATTCCAGTTTGCCTTGTTTGGAGATTTGACAATTTCTTCTTGATACAAATAAAACCAGAATGAATAACGATGTAAGAAGCTTGATTTGGACTCATAAGTCTGTGTAGAATCATCCTGAAGTTGAATCAATATGATTGGACTTATGGTGAAGAAGTTATCCCACTTTTAACCGTAGTGATTCTAGTTTACCCTGTTTGGAGATTTGGCAATTTCTTCTTGATACTAATAAAACCAGAATGAATCACGATGTAAGAAGCTTGATTTGGACTCATTAATCAGTGTAGAATCACCCTGAAGTTGAATCAATATCATTGGAGTTATGATGAAGAAGCTATCCCACTTTTAACCGTAGTGATTCTAGTTTGCACTGTTTGGAGATTTGGCAATTTCTTCTTGATACTAATAAAACGAGAATGAATCACGATGTAAGAAGCTTGATTTGGACTCATAAATCAGTGTCGAATCACCCTGAAGTTGACTCAAGATCATTGGACTTATGATGAAGAAGTTATCCCACTTTTAACCGAAGTGATTCCAATTTGTCCTGTTTGGAGATTTAGGAATTTATTCTTGATACTAATAAAACCAGAATGAATCACTATGTAAGAAGCTTGATTAAGACTCATTAATTAGTGTAGAATCACCCTGAATTTGAATCAATATCATTGGAGTTATGATGAAGAAGTTATCCCACTTTTAACCGAAGTGATTCCAGTTTGCCTTGTTTGGAGATTTGACAATTTCTTCTTGATGCAAATAAAACCAAATGAATAACGATGTAAGAAGCTTGATTTGGACTCATAAGTCTGTGTAGAATCATCCTGAAGTTGAATCAATATGATTGGACTTATGGTGAAGAAGTTATCCCACTTTTAACCGTAGTGATTCTAGTTTACCCTGTTTGGAAATTTGGCAATTTCTTCTTGATACTAATAATACCAGAATGAATCACGATGTAAGAAACTTGATCTGGACTCATAAATCAGTGTCGAATCACCCTCAAGTTGACTCAAGATCATAGGAGTTATGATGAAGAAGTTATCCCACTTTTAACCGAAGTGATTCCAGTTTGCCCTGTTTGGAGATTAGGGAATTTATTCTTGATACCAATAAAACGAGAATGAATCACGATATAAGAAGCTTGATTTGGACTCATAAATCAGTGTAGAATCATCCTGAAGTTGAATCAATATCATTGGACTTATGATGAAGAAGTTATCCCACTTTTAAGCGTAGTGATTCCAGTTTAACCTGTTTGGAGATTTGGGAATTTATTCTTGATACTAATAAAACCAGAATGAATCACGATGTAAGAAGCTTGATTTGGACTCATAAATCAGTGTCGAATCACCCTGAAGTTGACTCAAGATCATAGGAGTTATGATGAAGAAGTTATCCCACTTTTAACCGAAGTGATTCCAGTTTGCCCTGTTTGGAGATTTGGGAATTTATTCTTGATACCAATAAAACCAGAATGAATCACGATGTTAAAAGCTTGATATGGACTCATAAATCAGTGTAGAATCATCCTGAAGTTGAATCAATATCATTGGACTTATGATGAAGAAGTTATCCCACTTTTAACCGTAGTGATTCCAGTTTGTCCTGTTTGGAGATTTGGCAATTTCTTCTTGATACAAATAAAACCAGAATGAATCACGATGTAAGAAGCTTGATTTGGAATCATTAATCAGTGTAGAATCACCCTGAAGTTGAATCAATATCATTGGAGTTATGATGAAGAAGCTATCCCACTTTTAACCGTAGTGATTCTAGTTTGCACTGTTTGGAGATTTGGCAATTTCTTCTTGATACTAATAAAACGAGAATGAATCACGATGTAAGAAGCTTGATTTGGACTCATAAATCAGTGTCGAATCACCCTGAAGTTGACTCAAGATCATTGGACTTATGATGAAGAAGTTATCCCACTTTTAACCGAAGTGATTCCAGTTTGCCCTGTTTGGAGATTTGGGAATTTATTCTTGATACTAATAAAACCAGAATGAATCACGATGTAAGAAGCTTGATTTAGACTCATTAATCAGTGTAAAATCACCCTGAAGTTGAATCAATATCATTGGAGTTATGATGAAGAAGTTATCCCACTTTAAACCGAAGTGATTCCAGTTTGCCTGTTTGGAGATTTGACAATTTCTTCTTGATACAAATAAAACCAGAATGAATAACGATGTAAGAAGCTTGATTTGGACTCATAAGTCTGTGTAGAATCATCCTGAAGTTGAATCAATATCATTGGACTTATGGTGAAGAAGTTATCCCACTTTTAACCGTAGTGATTCTAGTTTACCCTGTTTGGAGATTTGTCAATTTCTTCTTGATACTAATAAAATCAGAATGAATCACGATGTAAGAAGCTTTATTTGGACTCATTAATCAGTGTAGAATCACCCTGAAGTTGAATCAATATCATTGGAGTTATGATGAAGAAGCTATCCCACTTTTAACCGTAGTGATTCTAGTTTGCACTGTTTGGAGATTTGGCAATTTCTTCTTGATACTAATAAAACGAGGATGAATCACGATGTAAGAAGCTTGATTTGGACTCATAAATCAGTGTCGAATCACCCCGAAGTTGACTCAAGATCATTGGACTTATGATGAAGAAGTTATCCCACTTTTAACCAATGTGATTCCAGTTTGTCATGTTTGGAGATTTGGGAATTTGTTCTTGATACTAATAAAACCAGAATGAATCACGATGTAAGAAGCTTGATTTAGACTCATTAATCAGTGTAGAATCACCTTGAATTTGAATCAATATCATTGGAGTTATGATGAAGAAGTTATCCCACTTTTAACCGAAGTGATTCCAGTTTGTCTTGTTTGGAGATTTGACAATTTCTTCTTGATACAAATAAAACCAGAATGAATAACGATGTAAGAAGCTTGATTTGGACTCATAAGTCTGTGTAGAATCATCCTGAAGTTGAATCAATATGATTGGACTTATGGTGAAGAAGTTATCCCACTTTTAACCGTAGTGATTCTAGTTTACCCTGTTTGGAGATTTGACAATTTTTTCTTGATACCAATAAAACCAGAATGAATCACGATGTTAGAAGCTTGATTTGGACTCATAAATCAGAATAGAATCATCCTGAAGTTGAATCAATATCATTGGAGTTTTGATGAAGAAGTTATCCCACTTTTAACCGAAGTGATTCCAGTTTGCCCTGTTTGGAGATTTGGGAATTTATTCTTGATACCAATAAACCAGAATGAATCACGATGTTAGAAGCTTGATATGGACTCATAAATCAGTGTAGAATCATCCTGAAGTTGAATCAATATCATTGGACTTATGATGAAGAAGTTATCCCACTTTTAACCGTAGTGATTCCAGTTTGCCCTGTTTGGAGATTTGGCAATTTCTTCTTGATACAAATAAAACCAGAATGAATCACGATGTAAGAAGCTTGATTTGGACTCATTAATCAGTGTATAATCACCCTGAAGTTGAATCAATATCATTGGACTTATGATGAAGAAGTTATCCCACTTTTAACCGAAGTGATTCCAGTTTGCCCTCTTTGGAGATTTGGCAACTTATTCTTGATACCATTAAAACCAGAATGAATAACGTTGTAAGAAGCTTGATTTGGACTCATAAATCAGTGTAGAATCATCCTGAAGTTGAATCAATATCATTGGACTTATGATGAAGAAGTTATCCCACTTTTAACCGTAGTGATTCCAGTTTGCCCTGTTTGGAGATTTGGCAATTTCTTCTTGATACAAATAAAACCAGAATGAATCACGATGTACGAAGCTTGATTTGGACTCATAAATCAGTGTAGAATCATCCTGAAGTTGAATCAATATCATTGGACTTATGATGAAGAAATTATCCCACTTTTAACCGAACTGATTTCAGTTTGCCCTGTTTGGAGATTTGACAATTTATTCTTGATACAAATGAAACCAGAATGAATCAAGATGTAAGAAGCTTGATTTGGACTCATAAATCAGTGTCGAATCACCCTGAAGTTGACTCAAGATCATAGGAGTTATGATGAAGAAGTTATCCCACTTTTAACCGAAGTGATTCCAGTTTGTCCTGTTTGGAGATTTGGGAATTTATTCTTGATACCAATAAAACCAGAATGAATCACGATGTTAGAAGCTTGATTTGGACTCATAAATCAGTGTAGAATCATCACGAAGTTGAATCAATATCATTGGAGTTATGATGAAGAAGTTATCCCACTTTTAACCGAAGTGATTCCAGTTTGCCTTGTTTGGAGATTTGACAATTTCTTCTTGATACAAATAAAACCAGAATGAATAACGATGTAAGAAGCTTGATTTGGACTCATAAATCAGTGTAGAATCATCCTGAAGTTGAATCAATATCATTGGACTTATGGTGAAGAAATTATCCCACTTTTAACCGAAGTGATTTCAGTTTGCCTTGTTTGGAGATTTGGCAATTTATTCTTGATGCAAATGAAACCAGAATGAATCACGATGTAAGAAGCTTGATTTGGACTCATAAATCAGTGTCGAATCACCCTGAAGTTGACTCAAGATCATTGGACTTATGATGAAGAAGTTATCCCACTTTTAACCGAAGTGATTCCAGTTTGTCCTGTTTGGAGATTTGGGAATTTATTCTTGATACTAATAAAACCAGAATGAATCACGATGTAAGAAGCTTGATTTAGACTCTTTAATTAGTGTAGAATCACCCTGAATTTGAATCAATATCATTGGAGTTATGATGAAGAAGTTATCCCACTTTTAACCGAAGTGATTCCAGTTTGCCTTGTTTGGAGATTTGACAATTTCTTCTTGATACAAATAAAACCAGAATGAATAACGATGTAAGAAGCTTGATTTGGACTCATAAGTCTGTGTAGAATCATCCTAAAGTTGAATCAATATGATTGGACTTATGGTGAAGAAGTTATCCCACTTTTAACCGTAGTGATTCTAGTTTACCCTGTTTGGAGATTTGGCAATTTCTTCTTAATACTAATAATACCAGAATGAATCACGATGTAAGAAACTTGATCTGGACTCATAAATTAGTGTCGAATCACCCTGAAGTTGACTCAAGATCATAGGAGTTATGATGAAGAAGTTATCCCAATTTTAACCGAAGTGATTCCAGTCTGCCCTGTTTGGAGATTAGGGAATTTATTCTTGATACCAATAAAACGAGAATGAATCACGATATAAGAAGCTTGATTTGGACTCATAAATCAGTGTAGAATCATCCTGAAGTTGAATCAATATCATTGGACTTATGATGAAAAAGTTATCCCACTTTTAAGCGTAGTGATTCCAGTTTAACCTGTTTGGAGATTTGGGAATTTATTCTTGATACTAATAAAACCAGAATGAATCACGATTTAAGAAGCTTGATTTGGACTCATTAATCAGTGTAGAATCACCCTGAAGTTGAATCAATATCATTGGACTTATGATGAAGAAGTTATCCCACTTTTAACCGAAGTGATTCCAGTTTGCCCTCTTTGGAGATTTGGCAACTTATTCTTGATACTATTAAAACCAGAATGAATCACGTTGTAAGAACCTTGATTTGGACTCATAAATCAGTGTATAATCATCCTGAAGTTGAATCAATATCATTGGACTTATGATGAAGAAGTTATCCCACTTTTAACCATAGTGATTCCAGTTTGCCCCGTTTGGAGATTTGTCAATTTCTTCTTGATACAAATAAAACCAGAATGAATCACGATGTAAGAAGCTTGATTTGGACTCATAAATCAGTGTAGAATCATCCTGAAGTTGAATCAATATCATTGGACTTATGATGAAGAAGTTATCCCACTTTTAACCGAAGTGATTCCAGTTTGCCCTGTTTGGAGATTTTGCAATTTATTCTTGATACAAATGAAACCAGAATGAATCATGATGTAAGAAGCTTGATTTGGACTCATAAATCAGTGTCGAATCACAATGAAGTTGACTCAAGATCATAGGAGTTATGATGAAGAAGTTATCCCACTTTTAACCGAAGTGATTCCAGTTTGCCCTCTTTGGAGATTTGGCAACTTATTCTTGATACCATTAAAACCAGAATGAATCACGTTGTAAGAAGCTTGATTTGGACTCATAAATCAGTGTAGAATCATCCTGAAGTTGAATCAATATCATTGGACTTATGATGAAGAAATTATCGCACTTTTAACCGAAGTGATTTCAGTTTGCCCTGTTTGGAGATTTGGTAATTTATTCTTGATACAAATGAAACCAGAATGAATCACGATTTAAGAAGCTTGATTTGGACTCATAAATCAGTGTCGAATCACCCTGAAGTTGACTCAAGATCATAGGAGTTATGATGAAGAAGTTATCCCAGTTTTAACCGAAGTGATTCCAGTTTGTCCTGTTTGGAGATTTGGGAATTTATTCTTGATACCAATAAAACCAGAATGAATCACGATGTTAGAAGCTTGATTAGGACTCATAAATCAGTTTAGAATCATCCTGAAGTTGAATCAATATCATTGGACTTATGATGAAGAAGTTATCCCACTTTTAACCGTAGTGATTCCAGTTTGTCCTGTTTGGAGATTTGGCAATTTCTTTTTGATACAAATAAAACCAGAATGAATCACGATGTAAGAAGCTTGATTTGGACTCATAAATCAGTGTAGAATCATCCTGAAGTTGAATCAATATCATTGGACTTATGATGAAGAAGTTATCCCACTTTTAACCGAAGTGATTCCAGTTTGCCCTGTTTGGAGATTTTGCAATTTATTCTTGATACAAATGAAACCAGAATGAATCACGATGTAAGAAGCTTGATTTTGACTCATAAATCAGTGTCGAATCACCATGAAGTTGACTCAAGATCATAGGAGTTATGATGAAGAAGTTATCCCACTTTTAACCGAAGTGATTCCAGTTTACCCTGTTTGGAGATTTGGGAATTTATTCTTGATACCAATAAAACAAGAATGAATCACGATGTAAGAAACTTGGACTCATAAATCAGTGTAGAATCATCCTGAAGTTAAATCAATATCATTGGACTTATGATGAAGAAGTTATCCCACTTTTAACCGTAGTGATTCCAGTTTGCCCTGTTTGGAGATTTGGCAATTTCTTCTTGATACAAATAAAACCAGAACGAATCACGATGTAAGAAGCTTGATTTGGACTCATTAATCAGTGTAGAATCACCCTGAAGTTGAATCAATATCATTGGACTTATGATGAAGAAGTTATCCCACTTTTAACCGAAGTGATTCCAGTTTGCCCTCTTTGGAAATTTGGCAACTTATTCTTGATACCATTAAAACCAGAATGAATCACGTTGTAAGAAGCTTGATTTGGACTCATAAATCAGTGTAGAATCATCCTGAAGTTGAATCAATATCATTGGACTTATGATGAAGAAGTTATCCCAGTTTTAACCGTAGTGATTCCAGTTTACCCTGTTTGGAGATTTGGCAATTTCTTCTTGATACAAATAAAACCAGAATGAATCACGATGTAAGAAGCTTGATTTGGACTCATAAATCAGTGTAGAATAATCCTGAAGTTGAATCAATATCATTGGACTTATGATGAAGAAGTTATCCCACTTTTAACCGAAGTGATTCCAGTTTGCCCTGTTTGGAGATTTTGCAATTTATTCTTGATACAAATGAAACCAGAATGAATCACGATGTAAGAAGCTTGATTTTCACTCATATATCAGTGTCGAATCACCATGAAGTTGACTCAAGATCATAGGAGTTATGATGAAGAAGTTATCCCACTTTTAACCGAAGTGATTCCAGTTTACCCTGTTTGGAGATTTGGGAATTTATTCTTGATACCAATAAAACAAGAATGAATCACGATGTAAGAAACTTGGACTCATAAATCAGTGTAGAATCATCCTGAAGTTAAATCAATATCATTGGACTTATGATGAAGAAGTTATCCCACTTTTAACCGTAGTGATTCCAGTTTGCCCTGTTTGGAGATTTGGCAATTTCTTCTTGATAAAAATAAAACCAGAATGAATCACGATGTAAGAAGCTTGATTTGGACTCATTAATCAGTGTAGAATCACCCTGAAGTTGAATCAATATCATTGGACTTATGATGAAGAAGTTATCCCACTTTTAACCGAAGTGATTCCAGTTTGCCCTCTTTGGAGATTTGGCAACTTATTCTTGATACCATTAAAACCAGAATGAATCACGTTGTAAGAAGCTTGATTTGGACTCATAAATCAGTGTAGAATCATCCTGAAGTTGAATCAATATCATTGGACTTATGATGAAGAAGTTATCCCACTTTTAACAGAACTGATTTCAGTTTGCCCTGTTTGGAGATTTGGCAATTTATTCTTGATACAAATGAAACCAGAATGAATCACGATGTAAGAAGCTTGATTTGGACTCATAAATCAGTGTCAAATCACCCTGAAGTTGACTCAAGATCATAGGAGTTATGATGAAGAAGTTATCCCACTTTTAACCGAAGTGATTCCAGTTTGCCCTGTTTGGAGATTTGAGAATTTATTCTTGATACCAATAAAACCAGAATGAATCACGATTTTAGAAGCTTGATTTGGACTCATAAATCAGTGTAGAATCATCCTGAAGTTGAATCAATATCATTGGACTTATGATGAAGAAGTTATCCTACTTTTAACCGTAGTGATTCCAGTTTGCCCTGTTTGGAGATTTGGAAATTTCTTCTTGATACAAATAAAACCAGAATGAATCACGATGTAAGAAGCTTGATATGGACTCATTAATCAGTGTAGAATCACCCTGAAGTTGAATCAATATCATTAGAGTTATGATGAAGAAGCTATCCCACTTTTAACCGTAGTGATTCTAGTTTGCACTGTTCGGAGATTTGGCAATTTCTTCTTGATACTAATAAAACGAGAATGAATCACGATGTAATAAGCTTGATTTGGACTCATAAATCAGTGTCGAATCACCCTGAAGTTGACTCAAGATCATTGGACTTATGATGAAGAAGTTATCCCACTTTTAACCGAAGTGATTCCAGTTTGCCCTGTTTGGAGATTTGGGAATTTATTCTTGATACTAATAAAACCAGAATGAATCACGATGTAAGAAACTTGATTTGGACTCATTAATCAGTGTAGAAGCACCCTGAATTTGAATCAATATCATTGGAGTTATGATGAAGAAGTTATCCCACTTTTAACCGAACTGATTCCAGTTTGCCTTGTTTGGAGATTTGACAATTTCTTCTTGATACAAATAAAACCAGAATGAATAAAGATGAAAGAAGCTTGATCTGGACTCATAAATCAGTGTAGAATCATCCTGAAGTTGAATCAATATCATTGGACTTATGGTGAAGAAGTTATCCCACTTTTAACCGTAGTGATTCTAGTTTACCCTGTTTGAAAAATTGGCAATTTCTTCTTGATACTAATAAAACCAGAATGAATCACGATGTAAGAAACTTGATCTGGACTCATAAATCAGTGTTGAATCACCCTGAAGTTGACTCAAGATCATAGGAGTTATGATGAAGAAGTTATCCCACTTTTAACCGAAGTGATTTCAGTTTGCCCTGTTTGGAGATTTGGGAATTTATTCTTGATACCAATCAAACGAGAATGAATCACAATATAAGAAGCTTGATTTGGACTCATAAATCAGTATAGAATCATCCTGAAGTTGAATCAATATCATTGGACTTATGATGAAGAAGTTATCCCACTTTTAAGCGTAGTGATTCCAGTTTAACCTGTTTGGAGATTTGGGAATTTATTCTTGATACTAATAAAACCAGAATGAATCACGATTTAAGAAGCTTGATTTGGACTCATTAATCAGTGTAGAATCACCCTGAAGTTGAATCAATATCATTGGACTTATGATGAAGAAGTTATCCCACTTTTAACCGAAGTGATTCCAGTTTGCCCTCTTTGGAGATTTGGCAACTTATTCTTGATACTATTAAAACCAGAATGAATCACGTTGTAAGAACCTTGATTTGGACTCATAAATCAGTGTATAATCATCCTGAAGTTGAATCAATATCATTGGACTTATGATGAAGAAGTTATCCCACTTTTAACCATAGTGATTCCAGTTTGCCCCGTTTGGAGATTTGTCAATTTCTTCTTGATACAAATAAAACCAGAATGAATCACGATGTAAGAAGCTTGATTTGGACTCATAAATCAGTGTAGAATCATCCTGAAGTTGAATCAATATCATTGGACTTATGATGAAGAAGTTATCCCACTTTTAACCGAAGTGATTCCAGTTTGCCCTGTTTGGAGATTTTGCAATTTATTCTTGATACAAATGAAACCAGAATGAATCATGATGTAAGAAGCTTGATTTGGACTCATAAATCAGTGTCGAATCACAATGAAGTTGACTCAAGATCATAGGAGTTATGATGAAGAAGTTATCCCACTTTTAACCGAAGTGATTCCTGTTGAACCAAATAAGAAAAGGGGTTACAAGTAAGTGATGGAGACTGAAGAAGGTTGGAGAATGGTTTAAGGGGGAGTTGTCCGTACAATTCCGTACAAGTGGCCGTACAAGTGACCGTACAAGGCCGTACAAGTGACCGTACACTTGAGTGTGCACCAAGGCAAGAGGAGAAGCCAAGTTACCCGGGTAAGAGTGAAAAGGAGTTACCCGCACATGAGCAACCTTTACTTACCTCACCACTCGTCCAAGTGCAATGAACCTTAGGGATAAGGTTAGTCCGCGCCTGGACAGGCTGGCTAAGAGCATCTGGTCAAGATGCCAAAGGCATCAAGCGTGCAAAGTTTCTCCTCCATGCATTTCAAATTAGACGCTCCCCCGGCCTTGACTCCACATGCTTAGGGTTGAAACCTTATCTATTAGCCGTTGATTGTTGTCCATAAACTCTCCTATATATTTGTAACCCCGGTTCATTAATGTTAAGCAAGTAATTCGAGTCTCATTCTTTTCTTATTCTCTCTAGTGTTCTTGAGCTCCCAAAATGGGTTCTTGAACAAATCGGCTCCTATTCTCTTACTTTCTTTCTTAATCTCTTCTAATCTCTCTATTCTACTCTATTATACCTTTGCATACTCAGATTCTACTCATTCTTTCAATTCCAGTTTGCCCTGTTTGGAGATTTGGGAATTTATTCTTGATACCAATAAAACAAGAATGAATCACGATGTAAGAAACTTGGACTCATAAATCAGTGTAGAATCATCCTGAAGTTGAATCAATATCATTGGACTTATGATGAAGAAGTTATCCCACTTTTAACCGTAGTGATTCCAGTTTGCCCTGTTTGGAGATTTGGCAATTTCTTCTTGATACAAATAAAACCAGAATGAATCACGATGTAAGAAGCTTGATTTGGACTCATTAATCAGTGTAGAATCACCCTGAAGTTGAATCAATATCATTGGAATTATGATGAAGAAGCTATCCCACTTTTAACCGTAGTGATTCCAGTTTGCTCTGTTTGGAGATTTGGCAATTTCTTCTTGATACTAATAAAACGAGAATGAATCACGATGTAAGAAGATTGATTTGGACTCATAAATCAGTGTCCAATCACCCTGAAGTTGACTCAAGATCATTGGACTTATGATGAAGAAGTTATCCCACTTTTAACCGAACTGATTCCAGTTTGCCCTGTTTGGAGATTTGAGAATTTATTCTTGATACTAATAAAACCAGAATGAATCACGATGTAAGAAGCTTGATTTGGACTCATTAATCAGTGTAGAATCACCCTGAAGTTGAATCAATATCATTGGAGCTATGATGAAGAAGTTATCTCACTTTTAACCGAAGTGATTCTAGTGTGCCCTGTTTGGAGATTTGACAATTTCTTCTTGATACAAATAAAACCAGAATGAATCACGATGTAAGAAGCTTGATTTGGAATCATAACTCAGTGTAGAATCATCCTGAAGTTGAATCAATATCATTGGACTTATGATGAAGAAGTTATCCCACTTTTAACCGTAGTGATTCCAGTTTACCCTGTTTGGAGATTTGGTAATTTCTTCTTGATACAAATAAAACCAGAATGAATCACGATGTAAGTACCTTGATATAGACTCATAAATCAGTTTATAATCATCCTGAAGTTGAGTCAATATCATTGGACTTATGATGAAGAAGTTATCCCACTTTTAACCGAAGTGATTCCAGTTTGCCCTGTTTGGAGATTTGGCAATTTCTTCTTGATACAAATAAAACCAGAATGAATCACGATGTAAGAAGCTTGATTTGGACTCATAATTCAGTGTAGAATCATCCTGAAGTTGAATCAATATCATTGGACTTATGATGAAGAAGTTATCCCACTTTTAACCGTAGTGATTCCAGTTTACCCTATTTGGAGATTTGAGAATTTCTTCTTGATACAAATAAAACCAGAATGAATCACGATGTAAGAAGCTTGATCTGGACTCATAAATCAGTTTATAATCATCCTGAAGTTGAATCAATATCATTGGACTTATGATGAAGAAGTTATCCCACTTTTAACCGAAGTGATTCCAGTTTGCCCTGTTTGGAGATTTGGGAATTTATTCTTGATACTAATAAAACCAGAATGAATCACGATGTAAGAAGCTTGATTTGGACTCATTAATCAGTGTAGAATCACCCTGAAGTTGAATCAATATCATTGGACTTATGATGAAGAAGTTATCCCACTTTTAACCGTAGTGATTCCAGTTTACCATGTTTGGAGATTTGGCAATTTCTTCTTGATACTAATAAAACCAGAATGAATCACGATGTAAGAAACTTGATCTGGACTCATAAATCAGTTTCAAATCACCCAAAAGTTGAATCAATATCATTGGACTTATGATGAAGAAGTTATACCACTTTTGACCGAAGTGATTCCAGTTTGCCCTGTTTAGAGATTTGGGAATTTATTCTTTATACTAATAAAACCAGAATGAATCACGATGTAAGAAGCTTGATTTGGACTCATTAATCAGTGTAGAATCACCCTGAAGTTGAATCAATATCATTGGAGTTATGATGAAGAAATTATCCCACTTTTAACCGAAGTGATTCCAGTTTGCCCTGTTTGGAAATTTGGGAATTATTCTTGATACTAATAAAACCAGAATGAATAACGATGTAAGAAGTTTGATTTGGACTCATTAATCAGTGTAGAATCACCCTGAAGTTGAATCAATATCATTGGAGTTATGATGAAGTAGTTATCCCACTTTTAACCGAAGTGATTCCATTTTGCCCTGTTTGGAGATTTGGCAATTTCTTCTTGATACATATAAAACCAGAATGAATCACGATGTAAGAAGCTTGATTTGGACTCATAAGTCAGTGTAGAATCATCCTGAAGTTGAATCAATATCATTGGACTTATGATGAAGAAGTTATCCCACTTTTAACCGTAGTGATTCCAGTTTACCCTGTTTGGAGATTTGGTAATTTCTTCTTGATACAAATAAAACCAGCATGAATTACGATGTAAGTACCTTGATCTGGACTCATAAATCAGTTTATAATCATCCTGAAGTTGAATCAATATCATTGGACTTATGATGAAGAAGTTATCCCACTTTTAACCGAAGTGATTCCAGTTTACCCTGTTTGGAGATTTGGCAATTTCTTCTTGATACAAATAAAACGAGAATGAATCATGATGTAAGAAGCTTGATTTGGACTCATAAATCAGTATCGAATCACCCTGAAGTTGACTCAAGATCATTGGACTTATGATGAAGAAGTTATCCCACTTTTAACCGAAGTGATTCCAGTTTGCCCTGTTTGGAGATTTGGCAATTTCTTCTTGATACAAATAAAACCAGAATGAATCACGATGTAAGAAGCTTGATTTGGACTCATAAGTCAGTGTAGAATCATCCTGAAGTTGAATCAATATCATTGGACTTATGATGAAGAAGTTATCCCACTTTTAACCGTAGTGATTCCAGTTTACCCTATTTGGAGATTTGAGAATTTCTTCTTGATACAAATAAAACCAGAATGAATCACGATGTAAGAAGCTTGATCTGGACTTATAAATCAGTTTATAATCATCCTGAAGTTGAATCAATATCATTGGACTTATGATGAAGAAGTTATCCCACTTTTAACCGAAGTGATTCCAGTTTGCCCTGTTTGGAGATTTGGGAATTTATTCTTGATACTAATAAAACCAGAATGAATCACGATGTAAGAAGCTTGATTTGGACTCATTAATCAGTGTAGAATCACCCTGAAGTTGAATCAATATCATTGGACTTATGATGAAGAAGTTATCCCACTTTTAACCGTAGTGATTCCAGTTTACCATGTTTGGAGATTTGGCAATTTCTTCTTGATACTAATAAAACCAGAATGAATCACGATGTAAGAAACTTGATCTGGACTCATAAATCAGTTTCAAATCACTCTAAAGTTGAATCAATATCATTGGACTTATGATGAAGAAGTTATCCCACTTTTGACCGAAGTGATTCCAGTTTGCCCTGTTTAGAGATTTGGGAATTTATTCTTTATACTAATAAAACCAGAATGAATCACGATGTAAGAAGCTTGATTTGGACTCATTAATCAGTGTAGAATCACCCTGAAGTTGAATCAATATCATTGGAGTTATGTTGAAGAAGTTATCCCACTTTTAACCGAAGTGATTCCAGTTTGCCCTGTTTGGAAATTTGGAAATTTATTCTTGATACTAATAAAACCAGAATGAATCACGATGTAAGAAGTTTGATTTGGACTCATTAATCAGTGTAGAATCACCCTGAAGTTTAATCAATATCATTGGAGTTATGATGAAGTAGTTATCCCACTTTTAACCGAAGTGATTCCATTTTGCCCTGTTTGGAGATTTGGCAATTTCTTCTTGATACAAATAAAACCAGAATGAATCACGATGTAAGAAGCTTGATTTGGACTCATAAGTCAGTGTAGAATCATCCTGAAGTTGAATCAATATCATTGGACTTATGATGAAGAAGTTATCCCACTTTTAACCGTAGTGATTCCAGTTTACCCTGTTTGGAGATTTGGTAATTTCTTCTTGATACAAATAAAACCAGAATGAATTACGATGTAAGTACCTTGATCTGGACTCATAAATCAGTTTATAATCATCCTGAAGTTGAATCAATATCATTGGACTTATGATGAAGAAGTTATCCCACTTTTAACCGAAGTGATTCCAGTTTGCCATGTTTGGAGATTTGGCAATTTCTTCTTGATACAAATAAAACCAGAATGAATCACAATGTAAGAAGCTTGATTTGGACTCATAAGTCAGTGTAGAATCATCCTGAAGTTGAATCAATATCATTGGACTTATGATGAAGAAGTTATCCCACTTTTAACCGTAGTGATTCCAGTTTACCCTGTTTGGAGATTTGAGAATTTCTTCTTGATACAAATAAAACCAGAATGAATCACGATGTAAGAAGCTTGATCTGGACTCATAAATCAGTTTATAATCATCCTGAAGTTGAATCAATATCATTGGAGTTATGATGAAGAAGTTATCCCACTTTTAACTTAAGTGATTCCAGTTTGCCCTGTTTGGAGATTTGAGAATTTATTCTTGATACTAATAAAACCAGAAGGAATCACGATGTAAGAAGCTTGATTTGGACTCATTAATCAGTGTAAAATCACCCTGAAGTTGAATCAATATCATTGGACTTATTGATGTAACCGAGCTTGAACCAGCAGCTGTCTTGGTGCAGAGTGAGCTGAACCAGCTCAGTGACACTGAAGAGGAGACAAACGTGCTGAACCAGCTGAGTGACACTGATGGGGAACAAGATGAGCTGAACACTCTAGGCGAGATGGACCTAGCTGGAACTGAAGGAAATTGGCCCAAACTTGCTAAAGGAAAAGATGTGTCCTCTTCAGCCCAAAGAGATGCAATTTCAACCCAAAACCTTGATGGATCAGGATCTGTTTTCTCTTTCCAAGCTAAGGACCCATTCAACCTTTCTAAAGGCCCTATCACTCGATCACAAACCAGAAGAATGGAGAAAGCCATTGTTGGAATGGTTTACATTAAACCAGACCCAAATTCGATGGAAGAACAAGACCAGAACCAAACCAAGCTCTTCAACTACTCAGTCTTCGGTTCTGCATAGTTTTTCCCTTAGTCTTTCTTGTTTTCTAAAATTTAGAAAGTCTTGTTGATGAACCCCTGGTGAGGAGATCCTTTTGTCCCTGATTCTTTTGAAGGAAGATCTGATGGTTTGAGAGAGATCTGGGTTGATTTTGATGATGATGGATGGATTGATTGGATGATCTTCAGAAATGATCTATGAAATGATCAGATCTTGTGTAGATGTGTCTATGATCAAGAGAATAGAAAAACGTTTTTAAAAATCAAAAACGATTTTAAAAAAACAAAAAACGTTTTAAAAATACAAAGATAATTCCAAAAAAAACTAAAACAACAATCAACCCACAATCCTAACTTAAACTATCCATTCAATCCTAAACTATCTATCAACAACCTATAATCCGAAAATCTAATCTCACAAACCCTAAGAAATTGAAAAATACAAGGTTTACATAGATTCTTACATGATTTTGGAGTTTGGAATAGAGATGTGGGGTTGGGTAGTCGGAATCGCCGGGTGGTGTTGAGAGAGATCGGAGACAAAGAGAGGGATGAGAGAAAATGAGAGATGCGGCGGAGAAGAAGAAGAGAAGTGTTGTGTTTTTGTATTAAGAATTCCGACGGACACGGGGTCGTCGGAATTCCGTCGGAATAATTAACTTAGGGTTCGCGAAAATTTTCACGCGGATTGGCTTCCCGGTGTGTGAAAATTCCCTGTTCCTCGGAATTCCCTCGGAAAATCCGAGGAAATTCCGACGGAACTAGGGTTCTGGGTATGAAAATTCCCTGTTCCTCGGATTTCCTCGGAATTTTCCGAGGAAATTCCGAGGAACTAGGTTCTGGGTACGAAAATTCCATGTTCCTCGGAATTTCCTCGGAAAATTCCGAGGAAATTCCGAGGAACTAGGGTTCTGGGTGTGAAAATCCCTGTTCAAAAAAAAACTAAAACAACATCAACACCACAATCCTACTTAAAACTATCCATTCAATCCTAAACTATCTATCAAACAACCTATAATCCGAAAATCTAATCTCACAAACCCTAAGAAATTGAAAAATACAAGGTTTACATAGATTCTTACATGATTTTGGAGTTGGAATAGAGATGTGGGGTTGGGTAGTCGGAATCGCCGGGTGGTGTTGAGAGAGATCGGAGACAAAAGAGAGGGATGAGAGAAATGAGAGATGCGGCGGAGAAGAAGAAGAGAAGTGTTGTGTTTTGTATTTAAGAATTCCGACGGACACGGGGTCGTCGGAATTCCGTCGGAATAATTAACTTAGGGTTCGCGAAAATTTTCACGCGGATTGGCTTCCCGGGTGTGAAAATTCCCTGTTCCTCGGAATTTCCTCGGAAAATTCCGAGGAAATTCCGAGGAACTAGGGTTCTGGGTATGAAAATTCCCTGTTCCTCGGAATTTCCTCGGAATTTTCCGAGGAAATTCCGAGGAACTAGGTTCTGGGTACGAAAATTCCATGTTCCTCGGAATTTCCTCGGAAAATTCCGAGGAAATTCCGAGGAACTAGGGTTCTGGGTGTGAAAATCCCTGTTCCTCGGAATTTCCTCGGAAAATTCCGAGGAAATTCCGAGGAACTAGGGTTCTGGGTGTGAAAATCCCTGTTCCTCGGAATTTCCTCGGAAAATTCCGAGGAAATTCCGAGGAACTAGGGTTCTGGGTATGAAAATTCCCTGTTCCTCGGAATTTCCTCGGAAAATTCCGAGGACATTCCGAGGAACAAGGGTTTGGGGTTTCAAAACCTCAAATTTTTGGGCCGTATTTCATTTTTTATACAAATGTAATGCATACCATTGAGGATTCTTTGTATAGATGATCATAAACCATAAAATAAGAAAATTTCATAAATAATTGTAAGTATTTCCTTTAACGTTTATTAAAGTGTATAAGTGTTTCTCTTATGTTGTGTGGTTTTCATTCATGCAATCGTAAAATTGTTTGTTATCGTCTAAAACACCAAATTTAAATTCATAATCTGGTTAAGACACTTAATGAAGGTTATATATGTGTTAATCAATCCGCAAAACCTTGTTTTCGGTTAAAAACATCTTGTTCCTCGGAATTTCCTCGGAATTTTCCGAGGAAATTCTGAGGAAACCCTGAAAATTGTAACATTCCCTCGGAATTTCCTCAGAAAATTCCGAGGAGATTCCGAGGAACAGGGGATCTGGGTATAAAAAATCCCTGTTCCTCGGAATTTCCTCGGAAAATTCCGAGGAAATTCCGAGGAACAGGGTTTTGGGGTTTCAAAACCTCAAATTTTTGGGCCGTATTTCATTTTTTATACAAATGTAATGCATACCATTGAGGATTCTTTGTATAGATGATCATAAACCATGAAATAAGAAAATTTCATAAATAATTGTAAGTATTCCCTTTAACGTTTATTAAAGTGCATAAGTGTTTCTCTTATGTTGTGTGGTTTTCATTCATGCAATCGTAAAATTGTTTATTATCGTCTAAAACACCTAATTTAAATTCATAATCTGGTTTAAAACACTTAATGAAGGTTATATATGTGTTAATCAATCCGCAAAACCTTGTTTTCGGTTAAAAACTTCTTGTTCTCGGAATTTCCTCGGAATTTTCTGAGGAAATTCTGAGGAAACCCTGAAAATTGTACCTTTCCTCGGAATTTCCTCGGAAAATTCCGAGGAAATTCCGAGGAACTGTGATCTGGGTATGAAAAATCCCTGTTCCTCGGAATTTCCTCGGAAAATTCCGAGGAAATTCCGAGGAACAAGAGGTTTTTTACTGAAAAACCCATGTTCCTCGGAATTTCCTCGGAATTTTCCGTTTACTAGTCTGTTTCCGAGTCGTCATCACCGGATGAATCTGAATCTGGATCTTGGTGAAACTCTCCAATAACTGGTTCATTCTCTGCGTGAACGACAGCTTCCTCTGCGAAGTCGGTTAAATCGACTACAAGGGCCACCTTCAGCTACATCTTCTGCAGCACTTAAGTTACCGGATGTGATTGGTTGTAGTGGGTCTTCCAGCTCAGAACTTCCCTGAACTCGGCCTCTCGGGTTGAGTCTTGTAACAGTAACCCATGGATCATCTCTGTTCCTTATCCGGGGGTACTTGATATAACAAACCTGTAACATTTAAAAAATTATTAGTAAAAATATAAATTATGATCAATCATTCTGAATAATTAACATTTACTTACCTGATCGGCCTGAGAAGCAAGAATGAAAGGATCATAATATTGCAGCTTTCGCCTCGAATGTACTGATGTAACACCAAATGCATCTGTTCTCACACCTCGATCTGGAGTGTTGTCGTGCCAATCACAATAGAAAACAGTACAGCGCAAGCCAAGCATGCCCAAATACTTGATTTCGCATAATCTCACGTATGTGTCCGTAGTATACATCATCTCCTGATGGCAGACCAAACACCAGCATCATAGGTCGTACGCGAACGTCTTCCTCTTTTCAGTTGTGAATGCATATCCCGAGTTACAAAATCTCGGATATGACTTCACAACATAGTTTGGTCCAACCACCATCTCGCGTATCCAATCGTCATAGTTTTTCACCTCTGGCCAAACCAGCTGACACCTATTAATAGCACATATATAATGAAATTAGTATAAATATGTGTTAAATGATATTTTAATTTGTTAAGGCACTCACATAAGTAAACATCCATCCAGCAATTCTTCTCTCTGCTTAATTTCTTCTAGGTCCTCCTCTGTGGCGTAATCTATATTCGAACCGCTTTTTCTGCCATGAAAATCCTGTTACATGTGATGACAATAATGTTTTTAAAAAGGTATAAATATTAATTTGTTTAAATAAAAATTTTGTAAGATAATAAATTTACCTCTCATATTGAAGAACATCTTCGCAATTGGTGAGCAAATATGTTTGCAAATGACTTCGCTCCTGCTCAGTAAGTCGACGGTCCTTTTGGTTTTCCGCTAAGCTCGTCCAATATCTGTGAAAATATCTGGAACCTTAACAATGATATGTTGCCTCCGTTCGCCTCTATCATCATGCCGAGCAGGTCTTCTGTTTTTGGTTTGAACTCCTGCTGGAAAGTAGTACTCGGCAAAGTTTGATATTTCTTCATTGATCATCTGTGCGACTATCGAACCTTCCACCCTACTTAAATTTTTTCAGCCTTCTTCTTCAAATGGAACATATACCGCCTCATACAAATACATCCATCTATACTGCACAGGACCACCAAGTTCCAATTCTCTTGCCAGGTGAATAACAAGATGTTCCATATACATCAAAAATGAGGGAGGAAATATCTTCTCAAGGTTGCACTGAATCACGGCTATGTTAGTCTTCAGATTTTCAATACCTTCAAGAGTCACTGATCTGGTGCATAAATCGCGGAAGAAAGCACTTATTCCCTGCAATTGCTTCATGAAGCATTTCGTGGTAATAGTTCCTTGAAGGCAAAACGGAAGGAGGCGCTGCATCAACACATCGGCATCGTGACTTTTTCCAAGCCAATAAACTTTCCTTCCTTTCTGTCGATACAATTACGCAAATTAGATGCGTAACCGTCTGGAAACTCCACATCGTTTGAAATCCAATCAAAGAAGGCATTTTTTCCTTCTGCATCAAGTCGGTATATGGGAAAAGGAGCCCTACCATTCCCATCAACATGAAGTTCTGAACGAGCGCATATATCGACTAAATCCAGTCTTGACTTCAAATTATCCTTTGTTTTACCTTGAACGTTAAGGATCGTGTTTCATGAGATTGTCAAAAAAGTTCTTCTCAATATGCATGACATCTTAAATTATGCCTTAGCAGATGATCCTCCCAATATGGCAGATCCCAGAAAATACTTTTTTTGTGCCAGTTATGTAGTTCTCCAACAGCATCTACCGGAAAATGCTCAATGTCCACGCGACGTCTGGCGTCCTTGCTGCACCAAAATCTCTTAGTTGTGTCTTCAAACCTAACTCCACTAACTTCTGCAGGCGGACCATCAAACACCTGCTTGTTCTTCTAAACAAAGTCTTACTCCGACGATATGGATGATCAGGTGGTAGGAATCGTCTGTGACAGTCAAACCAACACGTTTTTCTTTCCGTTCTTTAGTTGGAAAGCATCTGTGTCATCGTTGACAATATGGACATGATAGCCTCCCATGCGTTGTCCATGCCAGATAACATAACCATATTGCTGGAAAATCGACTTATTGTCCACAATTAGTACTGCCCGTCATTTGAAAGTTCTCTTTACACGAAATATCGTATGTTTCAGCACCTTGAGCCCATAGTTGTTGCAACTCATATATTAGTGGCTGAAGAAACACATCAAGTGATCTTTTAGGATGCTCTGGTCCGGGAACGAGAATGGAGAGAAACAGAAACTCCTCGTCGCAAGCACAAGTTTTGGGGGTAAGTTGTATGGTGTAACAATGACTGGCCATAGAGAATATTGTCTTCCACTCTTCCCATACGGGCTGAAACCATCAGTACATAATCCAAGGTAGACATTTCTTCTCTCATACGGCAAAGTCGGGATACTTTGATTGGAAATGTTTCCACGCTTTTGCATCTGAAGGATGTCTAATCTCACCATTTGTTGAGTGCTCTGCATGCCCATCTCATTCGTTGCGCTGTGCGTTCCGAAAGATACCAACCTCTGCACCTTATCCGTCAAAGGCAAATACCACATCCTCTTATATGGCAACTGGAACTCTTCCACTCGTATCTTTATAACGAGGCTTCCCACAAAATTTACATGTAATCCGTTGGTCATGCCGCCTCTCCAATAAATCATGCAGTTATCGGCTGCATACATCTATTACTTGATAAGATAAACCAACACCAGCTACGAGTTTCTGAACCTCGTAGTATGAACCTGGAGCTACATTATCCTCAGGTAGAATACCTTAACAAAATCAGCTATCGCATCCACACAATCTTCAGCCAAGTTATAATCTGTTTAATGCCCATCAGTCTTGTAGCAGATGATAAAGCTGAATGACCATCTCTGCAACTTCGTACAATGGTGCTTTCCAGCATCCAACATATCATAAAAATCTCCTAGCTTCTGCATTGGGTAAATCTTCCCCTCTAAAATGATCATTTACCATATGCTCAGTACCTACACCATAATCTACATCCGTTTCTAATAGGTTCTTCTAATCTAACCGCCGGCTTGAGGTTCGCTACTACTACCAATTCATAATTAGTTTCCCCATGATGATACAAATTTTGTAACTTCGTGTAAACCCACTCAAATATAGATGAGTCCAACATCCCACTCTTTAATAACCTTTCTATTTTTACAATTAGAGCAGGACATCTTAACTTACCTGTTTCTGCTTCCGGTTGTCGGCGAACTAACCCCATGAATTCGGTTATACCTTCGTTGGTATTCTTCGTAAGCAATCTCGTGTCCGGTACCAAATGAGGTCGATCGATTCAAGACGAAAATAATTTGAAGAAGACATGTTTTTTTTGAAACCAAATTCGTGATAGTAGGGAGGAAGAGAAGAAATGGAGTGGATGAAGAGGAAGAGGGTGGCTGAATTATAGATGAAATCCTGCCGACATACTGAGGAAATTCCGAGGAAATTCCGAGGAGAATCGACACTTCCTCGGAATTTCCTCGGAATTTTTAAATTCCGCCAACGGCTCTCTCTACGGCTACATAAGTCCTCGGAATTTTTTGAAATACCGTCGGTATCGCGACGACCATGTTTCCTCGGTATTTCCTCGGAAAATTCGAGGAACTTGGTGTTCCTCGGAATTCCTCAGGAAATTTCCGGGAAATTCCGAGGAAACCACATT
>CAJHQQ010002644.1:0-60792 GCA_905132885.1 Moricandia moricandioides
TTTGGAAGTGAAAACATAGGGTATTAGATAATTATATAATCTACATAATGAAAAACTTGAGCAAATATGTAAAAGTCAAGAACTGTAAAATTATACAATAATATAATATATTTCTTTACATGTAGTATAGATCACAAGAAGTTTAACCGTTTCTCTTCAAACTAAGTAAGTAAGAAATCATTGAGGGAATAGTATTACGATTTGTCTTAAGTGCAAACAAAAATAATATTTTCATATATAACATAATAAATAGCACTTTATTATTATTACTGTTAATTTACTTTCAAAATTTTTTATGGTTTAATTTTTTTCTTTTAGATGCACAAATTAAACTAAAGCTAATTTTTCTTGTTATCAACTTAATTCTAAGTTTTTTTTTTGGATTATTATGCATCCCTTGAACAAAATACCTTTATGTACGCAAACTAATTTTAAGAACTTTTATTTTTGAAAACAATATTTTCATGAACTTATGAGATACAATATTTTCGGTAAAAGAACAAGCATATTTATCGACTGAAATAGTGCCATGAACAAAGTTAAATAGTTGTTTGCTTTCTGATCACATAGTGCTATACTGGGTAAAACAAAATGTAATTTGTTTAAATCATTCACGAATCTACTAATTGGTATCATTCATAAGTTATTTACTTGAAAACCCAAAGTTATTTATTTCATTAATGAAAATGGTAGAGTTAGTGAAGAAACTGCATATACCTTATTTTGTGTCATAAGATATAATTAAAATAGTTGATATTTAATCTATGAATTTAGAGTCCTATTTTATCTGATAAAAAATTATTGGACCATCTCATTATTAATTTTTATTATATTAAATATAATATTTATATATTAAATTATTTGAATAAAATATACTATTACACATAAGAATATTTTACTATAACACTATTTATTTTGAATATTTCATATTTCACTTTAACAAAATCTTATAAAATCTTTTGATTATCAATTAAATTCATAATCACTATTAAAATATTAGAATTTATTATTATTTAAATTTAAATAAAGAAAATATATTTTATTATATAATATTTTAATTTATAAATTTAAAATTATAAAGTTAGAAATATAAATTTAAGTTTAATAAAAATAAAATATACAAGATAAAAGTTATATTATATGATTATATGATTTTTTTAGTTTAAAATTGATGGTTTATGTTTGTAAATTAAATAAAAGAAATGTAGCTTATTTAAATTACAAAATAATTAAAATAAATTCTGATCAATGAGAATTACAAACAACATTTAATCTATTTTCATTAGAAAATATCAAAAAATTAATGAAATAGGTTAGATATATAAATTTTTCTATTTTGTTCTTATATGATTATGTTTATTTAATTTTTTTAAGATTATACTAAAATAAAAAGAAATTATATATTAATATTTGTTGTTTCATAACAAAAAAATTAAATTATATATTAATAATATCGAACAAGAGATATTAAGTTATATAATACAAAACATCAAGTAATAATAAATATTTTACTAATTTGTCATAAAACATAAATACAAATATTTTCGCGGACACGATGGTTAAAATCTATTTTTTTTTAAACCAAACATTGTTATTAACTTTTTGAGTGACTCGGCTGGATACCAGAATAGTTTTTTATACTAGTTTTATGCTAGTGGCTGTTTTGGAGGTGCTGCTTTTATTTATGTACGTTTTTTTTTTCAACCATTTGTTTTGTTTTCTTTATTAGTTTTTTTTTGTGGCGACATAAAAAATATTTTTCTTTCTTTGAAACTAATAAACTTATTTTTCGTCTGGTTAGATATGGCCTGACCCTTTTCTTAGATTATTTTCATTTTCTGGTTAAAACCGTTCAGACTGAATTTATAAAGTTTGTATTAGATCTTAGCGGCGGTCAAGTATATCACGAACAGTTTATATATATATATATATATATATCCAATTCAGGATATTTTTTCAACTACCTCTCTTAAAAACAAATCTTTTCTTTGGATAAAAGGGGATTGCTGACTCAAAACTTAATTTCGAATACAAAAATATAACTGAAATTTAATGAAATGTAAAATTAACTTAAAGACTATTGAAAATACAACAAACTCCTTATGATCAAACAAAAAATTGTATTCAATTTTACGATAATAATATTTTCGCGTGAAAATACTTCCAGAAAAGTCTTCTCTAAGAATATTTCTCTGTAAGTCTTCTACGAAAGACCTCTCTAGAAGTCTTATCAAACAATAAATCTTAAAATTAATTATAAAATTTATAAAAAATATTTATATAAGGGAAAAATAGAAATCATGTAACCACAAATATTTGTAAATGATGGAAATTTATATCAACTAAAATTGAATTATTTTCAACCTAGATGATTTAATGTAGAATGAGTCATGATAGTCATTGGTTTAGGTTTTAATAACATATGTTATAGTATTATTGGTAGTTTTAGAGGTAAATTTTTAAATCTTATCTTTTTAACTTTTTTTTTTTTAAAATTTGACGAATCTCTATCAGTGATCCTTTAATAAAATGATTTTAAACACTTTTTAAGTTTTTTTTCTATGTTTAAGGAAGTGTTTTTTGCTTAGTTTATTAATTTTAGGGTTTCAGAAGACTTCCCGGGAAGTCTTCTAACATATAATGTAGTAGAAGACTTCACAGAAAACTCTACAATTTTTCAGCTTGAATTTCAGGGAAATTCGAATTTCCGCCTAATGGCGAAGTTTTCCAGTAGTCTTCCAAAAGTCTTTCAGAAGTCTTCTCTGAGAAGACTTTCCTCTAAGTCTTCTAGAGTCTAAGTCTTCTACAAAAAACTTCTCTAGAAGTCTTCTCAAACAATAAATCTTAAAAATAATTTATAAACTTTATAAAAAATATTTATATGGGAGAAATAGAAATTATGTAACCACAAACATTTGTTAATGATGTAAATTTATATCAACTAAAACTGAATTGTATTCAACCTAGATGATTTAATATAGAATGAGTCATGATAGTCATCGGGGTTTAAGTTTTTAGTAACATATGTTATATTATTGTAGGTAGTTATAGGGTAAATTTTGTAATCATATCTTTTTAACTTTTTTTTGAGTTTGACAAATATGTGTTAGTGATTCTCTAAAAAGATGCTTTTAAACACTTTCTAAGTTTGTTTTATGTTTAAGGAAGTGTTTTTTGCTTAGTTAATTGATTTTAGGGCTTCAAAAGACTTCCAGAAGACTTCCCGGGACTTCCAGAAGACTTCCCGGAAGACTCCGTGAAGACTTCTCAAGAAGTCTTCTAACTACATGAAGACTTCCTGAAAGACTCCGAGAAGACTTCTCTAGAAGTCTTCTGAAAATAAGATGATATGAGTTTTCGCCTAATGCGAAGTCTTCCAGAAGTCGCCTAGAAGTCTTCCAGAAGTCTTTTCATGTATTAGATTATAGGGTTTTGGAAGACTCCAAAAGACTTCATAATTTGGGAAGTCTTCTCTTAGAAGATTTCTCGGGAAGTCTTTTATATCGAAAATATTTAACCTAATTGGGATTTTTGTCTCTATATATTAATTTTTTTTACACATTCTCTTTCTTCTTCTCAGATGGCTAGAACAAAAATGTAATGTTTCTCACTCTAAAACTCTCTAATCTCTTTAGACTTGAAAACACCTAACTTGATATTCATTTCTCATTTTTCTCTTATGTATTCTCAATAATTTATCTTGTTTTTACAGATTTTTCATTACAAATTTCTCATCTTTCACTTCTTTAGGTAGATCTATAAATTTTGAATATGTATTTTTGGTGTGTTTTATTTGTTAGATTCTAAGAAGTTGTATATTCAACTTACTGTAACAAGGTTAAATGTATGACCGTTTTTAATTTCGATTTTGTGTTTGTGATAGTGTTCAATGATTAAAGGTCTATCCTTTTCTTTTTGGTGTTAAGGAAAAGAAGATAACCTAAACATTTTATGTAGGTGAAACCTCTAGAGGCATTAACAAGTTTAAAGGTTTGACCTTTTTGATTCCTCTTTTATTTTTTATAGTATTCTTTGGTAAGAATATGATATTTTCTTTTTGGTATGAAGGAGAAGAATATAATACTTAGAAAGACTTGGGAAGACTTCAGAAAACTTTTGGAAAACTCTTGGAAAACTTCGGAAGACTCCTGGAAGACTTCTAGAAGATTTTCTGGAAGACTTCCCACTTAAATTTTAGAAGACTTCCTCGAAGACTTCATGGAAGACTTCAAGAAGAATTGTGGAAGATTTTTAGAAGACTTTCTGGAAGAATTCTAGACGTCTTCTACAAGTCTTTAGAAGTCTTTTAGAAGTCTTTCACAAGTCTCCAATGTATGTTTAATGATTATTATGTATACTCTTTTAATTATGAATTATTTTGTAAATTTGAAAAGATGTTAATGAAAATAATTAGTAAATATGTTGATGTCTGCAATATTTTATTTTATTTTTCAAAAGTGCTTGAAATTATTAGAATTTCATAACAAAAAAAACATTTTAACCATACTACCCTAAACAACATAATTTTTTTTTAAATTTAGTCAAATTTATTACAAACTAAGAGATAAGACTTCTCAAGAAAACTTAGTAAAATTCACCAAAGATCAAACAATACATAAGTCTCACTAGAAAACGTTAAGTCTTCTCTGAGAAGACTTTTGGAGAAGTCTTCTGGGAAGCGGGTAATTTAAGCGGGAAATGAAAATTTAAGCGGGAAACTTAAATTTTAAGTGAAAATTGCAATTTAGAATTTATAAAAATTAAAAAAGTATATCTTAAGATATAAAAAGACACATTAAACCACATGACTTGATATTGTTGCATTTACTTGACACTTTTGAAATTTAGAAAATATATATTGAAGTTACTTAACAAATTTTACAAAAACGAACGTAGAAGACTTCCCTGTAAGTCTTCTCACGAAAGACTTCCCTGTAAGTCTTCTTAATTTAGCTAGAAATATTAATAAACATGAATGTTTGTAACCTCATAATTATCACCAATTAAGTTATGCATTTCACTCAAGAGACTCAATATTGACTAATACACATGAATTAACAAGAAAAAGCAAAATTAATTTTACGTTTTGAGAAAATTGAAGTTTAATAAAGATTGACGTAGCAGACTTCTTACGAAGTCTTCTCACTGAAGACTTCTTAAAAAGTCTTCCGTTTAGGCCATTTTTGCAATTGTAAATTTATGAAGAAAGACTTCTTAAGAAGTCTACTCTACAGAAGATATCTTGAGAATCTTCCTTTGTAGATATTGACTTACTTTTGAATTTGAATTTGTTTCGAAAATCTTAGAGAAGACTTCTAGAGAAGTCTCCTATGCTAAAATGTTAGTTTTGTAATTGACCAAAGTTTGTAAAAAAAAATTGAATTTTTATAGAAGACTTCTAAAGAAGTCTTCTTACGTTCACATGAAATCTTCTCAGCGTCTCGAGAAGTCTTCCTGGGTTACTTTTCAATTGAATATATTTGACTTTTCCAGAGAGGACTTCTTTAGAAGTCTTCTCTTGTAATCAAAAACCAGGAATAAAATTTGAGAAAACTTCTTAAGAAGTCTTCCAAAATACTTCTTGAGAAGTCTTCTCGTAAATAATATTTTTCTTAGTATTAATTGTCAATTGCAAAAGTAACTCACGCAAACTTCTTTTGACAGTGAGAAGACTTCATTAACAGTAAAGAAAACTTCCCTAGAAGTCTTCATAAAAAAGAATTTTTGGGAAATCTTTTATAAAAAGTCAAATTTCTGACAAACTTTGCTCATTTACAAAATTAACCTGTTTATCCGAGAAGACTTCCCAAGAAGTCTTCTCAGTTCTCCATGTTTTTTTTTTAACAAAGGAAAGGTAGAAGACTTCTAGGAACAAATCTGAAAAAATCAAGTTCATATCTTGACCCGTGAGATTACTTGTTTAGCTTCTTTAAACTCATAGAATTTCACCAAGAATGCTACCAACTCATTAATGACCAAGAATCATGTGTTTCAATATCTCTATGAACCATACAAAGTTTGAAATCAAAATCTTGAATTTTTTGGATGAATTTTGAGAGAAAGTGAAAGAAATGTGGTTTGTGTGAATAACAAATGAGAAAAGAAGAGAAAAATAATCAATTTTTTGTGTATTAAGAGCTTCAAATTAGTTGTTCATGGTGGTTGGTGTACTAATGGCAATTACAATATTGTAAATACTTGATGAAGATGAGGATGATAGAGTAAAACACTCATTTAAAAAAAAGAAAAAAAACAATGGCATTTTCGTGAATAACTCAAACATCTAGGGTGAATAAGGCAAATGAAAATTCCAAAAAAATATGATGAGTTAGTTTTGCATTTAATTTCAAATTTTGAGTCACTTTGCCAAAACTCAATAAAGTTTTTGACCCAATTAACTTCAAGCAAAAAACCCACATGCCAATAACTAAATATATATTTCTTCAACTACCCACTTAAAGATGAATATATTTTCTTTGTATAAATAAGGTATAACCTACGGATAAGCAAAAAATCCACATCGGAATAACTAAATAGATTCAGATCAATACGAATCAAAATTGGTTAAATATTCGAAGGAATTCAAAAATTTAGTGTCTAAATAACTGAATCAAACACAATCTAAACAAAAACAATATATTCTGAATGTATGCAAATTAGATTCATATATTTAAATATAATAATTACTTTCTGATTTAATATGCAAAAAATATCTTCAATATAAAACATATTTTATAGTTATCCAAAATACTTAAAATACATATAAATAGTCAAAAGTAAATATCTAAATACTCAAAACAACAAAAATGTATGAAATATTATTGATTCACAATCTAAATATTCAACTTAAACTAATTTTTATGTTCAGTTTAGGTATTTTGGTATATACTATTCGAATCTATATGTTATATAGTCCCTCCATTTCAAATTGATAAACATATTAGAATTTTCACACATATTAATAAAATATATCAAATTATGGATATAAATATATTAATTTTTGTGTTTAACTATTTCCGTAATTGTAACCAATAGAAATACAAAAAGACAATTAATTTCATTGAATCTAACAATTTACAATTATTACTTGATAAAAAGTGTATTGAAATGTAAAAAATATATCTTTAAGAAACAATTTTTTTTCTTAAAATGAATCTTTTTGTAACAAAGGGAGTGTCATTTTTATTTTTAAATTTTGAGAAATTTGAAGTATATATAAAATTTCAAAATTTAAAATAATCTAGATGGGTTATCCAAACCCGAACCGAACCTGCAAAGATCCAAACCAAAGTCAATTAAAATTTATAAATAACTGAATATACGCCAACTGAATCTGAATGGGTATCCAAACGCTCACCCCTATTCTAACTAATTAATTTGGATTATCTGATCATAGGTTTTCTTGAGGATGGACTGTTCTACAAATTAGAATGCTTTTAGAAAGAACATATAGAGATTTTCTGAAAAATATAGTTCTCGGACAAAAATTATCTGCAGAAATGTATATGAAAAACTACATGAAGAATAAAATGAGGGGTCAGCCACATACGCAATTCAGATTTATTTTTGAATTTTTAACTCCAGAGACAGTTTATGTCTTTATAATTTCACACAGAGGCGCTTTCTACTTGTGACATACTTTTGGTGTGTTGTTTAACCAATATAACATGCATTGTAACTAAGTTATCATAACATCTCTATCAACTACACGTGACTAAATCACAAACTCTCTCTCTCATTTGCATCTCTTCTTACCCACTTAACCCTAATCCCGTTGAAAGCACCTCATCTCCAAATCATTTTTTCAAAATTCTACTCAATCATCTCGAAACCAATTTCACCCCAAATCTTGATTCTTTCACTAATCGATGAAACACAAGAAACTCAAATCCGCAAAATCTTGTTAATTTGAAACAATTTTATTTCCTTATACTTCATTACTCGTAACAAAATCCTTCTCTTCCCTAGAATCCTAGATGAATCATATCTTGGAAAATAAGAAGAGAACAAAGAAGGCGATTACAACAACAAAAAATACAAAGATCTAGAAAAAGAAGAATGTAGCTTGACCTTTTGATCTTCTAAATCCTATATTATTTAAAATTTTCTGATCTTATAAATCCTTCTAATCGATTCTCGTTTTTGTTTAGTTGGTTTCTTAGTTTTTTTGTGGATTTCAAATCCAGATATGCAAAGTTTCGATTTTAAAATCCATATCTTCAAAAGATGTGGACGGGTAATGTGTGGATGGGTGGTGTGTGGATGGCTGGAGCGTGGATGAATTATGTGTGGATGGTTGAAGTTTGGACGGATGATGTGGGTGGACGGAGTCGTTGTGGTATTGCTCAACGTGGACATGATCTCCGGGGACTAGTGGGGTGGCTTCTGGTGATGTCTTGCTTGGTGAAGTGTGACAGCATGCATGCATTTTAAGTTTTGTGTTCTTAATAATTAAATCTATCAAATTAACACTATGAACTACTCTTGCCAAGAGAGGTTAAATTGCAGTATTTAGGGATCGAATCCACAGAGAGCAAAGGCACACAAAAAATTTCTATAACTCTAATAGTTAAGCTGTGCAAACTATAAATAGTGGTTTTGGTTGTAAGTCTATCAGGAATAGGAAATTATTTAGAATGCTAAAGCAAATACAAATATGGAAAAAGCGGTATATCTAGGGTTTCATGCATGTGAATTATAATGGATAGGATGCATAAAATTATTAATATGCGAGAACAATAAATGTTAACTAGTCTGACCCCCTCTTGTCCCAACTCTTGTATGCGGACAGAGAAGTGCACATTCGATCGAGGGCTTGTCGATCAACGCTAATTAGATAGGAAGTTCGTCCACTATGTTAATTAGACCAGATCTCGCATGTAGCTAACAACCTAGCTCAATGAAATCAATTTTGGCACATAACCTACTATTGTAGTTATCCATGTCCTAAGTTCAGGTTCCTAGTTAGCTACTCTAGAACGCAAGAAATAAACACAATTCCAAAGATTGACATTACTTCATCCTAGTAATCCTATTTTGGGGCTAATTAATCAGTACCATTATGAACCCTAAATCTAACATGTGAATTACTCAGACACGATCAAAGAAAACATGATGAACTGAATAATATAATGCATAAAATAATAAATGGGATTCCAATACAAATCTTTGAAGGAGTTCAAATCTTCTCTCCTAAACTACTAAAAAGCTCAATGCAAAAAACCTAAAATCTATAAAATAAAGCGTGGGTCTCCCTTATGCCTAAGACTAGGTCAAAAATCATCTAAGTGCATTCTCGTAATTTGTCTTGCTTGGATTTGAAGCCAGCCAATACTCTGTGAGTGGGCCCCGGTCGACAACAAGGATGCTCCATCGATCGATGGTCATGCTTGAATTTGACTCGTACTTAGCAAAATGTGAACAACTAGTGGATATCTCTTCTGAATACTCTAACAAGCTCCATGATCCCCATAATGCTCCAAAACGTACTTGGATCTGTAAAGACTTTAAAACACAATCCATAAACGCATAGTAGACTCCAAATAGGATCCAAATGATGATCTAAAACTGTTAAATAACAAAATATATCAACTCCCCTAGACTTAACCTATTGCTTGTCCTCAAGATGAACAAAGGTAGCATGTGAAAGAGGTTTGGAAAGAGGGGACCCACATAATGTTTAAGTATAATTATCACCCCTACTATATTGCAATCACATCAAATAATACTTATCAAAGAGAATCTCCAAATGCCCTATCCTAGTATAGCAACCAAATCCAATATATCAGCAACTAAACAAATACTAATCTGAGTCACCCCTCTCTTGATCTCATTTCTTTGCATAAAAATAAAGTGCAGGTTTTACCTTGTGAGTATCGATCAAAGGACACATGGGCTCAACTCTTGAAAATCTGCATATACATGTATAAAGTCTTTCTTGATCCCTTTCTCCCCACTTTTCTTTCTTCTCTGAATCTTTTTAAATCTAAAACTAAATGGACAATTATGCTGATAAAGTCCATCTTGCCATCTTATTTTTTTTTTCTTTTTCAAAGTTGTAGGCAAATAGTGGGGTCATTGGTAATGTACCTACTCCTCGCTTCTAACAATGTGTGATCATTCCTTTGAATTAGAATAGTGGGGGTCATCGATAATGTACCTACCCTTATGCATCTCAAGAAATCATCTCAATCTTTTCTTTTTATAGATGTTGAAGAGAGAGAGAGAAGGGAAACAAAAATAGACAGACTAATACCTTACAAACTTGCAGAAGGAATCCGATCCGATGTATGTCAAGCCCCAAAGCAAGCAAAATAGTCAATATTAGGTTGGAGGATCAGCTTTGGTTCCTTCAAACTTTCTTAGTAAGTGTGATTTAATGGCATAATGATCCACTTTGGCATCTCTAGTAATCTATGCAATCAACATTTCTAAGAGCGGTGCTATAGTGTGGTTAGTCAATAAATAAGTTCTGATCATAATACCCTTCTTGACTCAATAATTTGTTTTTGAAAAACATAAGTAAATATAACAAATAAAATATCAAAATAAATAAAAGCATCAACAAACCTCCCCAGACTTAAATAACATTGTTCCCAGTGTTATCCCATCCAGTTCGGTTAAGGAAAAAACTAAATCATAAGTAAAAGGTAGAGAGAAAGTTGAAGTTATCATAATCCGTAAGGAGTGGTGATCGATGGTGAGAGATGATTGTCGACCGTTCGTAAACCATCCAAGCCGTCAACCGATGGTGAAGTGTTGATGTCGACCGATGATGGTTTCGAACATTTCTACTAATTCATTGAATACCTAAAGTAAATAAATAAAAATCATAATTAATAACTAAATAATGAAAAAAACAAATTAAAACTTACTACACAATGGACTTTTGGACTAGTAAGGTGGTTCATCAAACCAATGTGGAAAGTAGGTATCCACATACTCTATGTTCGTTTGAAACCATGCACTGATGAAGCTCCTCATAGCTTCTTCTCCTTTGGTTCTCTGGTTGCCCATCCGTATCTTAGCAGTCTCCATTGTACTCATCTTTTTGTAGAGTATTTGAATGCATCCCGTCAGCACGTTAAGCCTGGAATCTGTGTGCTCTGAAATATCATCCAATCTTTGGTAGATACTATATCTCATCAAGTCTTGAGAAAGGTAAACTCCATCAAGCTTGTCTTCCAATAACGTCTTTGTTACCAGCCTCTTCCTAAATGCTGTGTGATGACTATCGATCAATAGCCTAGGGTTTCCGTCGGTCGATGTTGAACTAACTGCCCAATCGATTGTTGTTGTTGAATAATCTGGTGAGTGTAGCCCATCTTCTGCTTCATCTCTTCCATGCATGTACCTAACCAGCCAATACTGCTGTTGAACGGGTGGTACAGGTCATCAAGCCTCTTGTAATAGTCATCCATAATCATCTCTTGGGCTTCCTTGTACCATGTTGTCAACTTCTTGTCTGCAGTAATTTGATGTGTCTGTTCTGGCTCTGCGAATGTCTGCTGCATACTCTGGAAAAAAATAGATGATATGTTCATGCATGTTGGCTCTCTCAAGAATCTCCCTGATTTCCTCCTTAGACACATTAATGATTCTACCATAAACTCCATACTAATCTCTCTTCCCCCAACAAAATCTTCTCCGGTTGTTGTTGGCAAAAGCTCTGGATCCATATTCGATGAGACCGTCGATCGATGGTAGACGTGTTCTATCCATTGATGCTATATCTTTGGTTTTGTTTAACCGGCTGAGGCCTCTAGACTTCTAGAACTCAATTGTATCGTGCTTAATTGCTTCTTCTGGGTAAAGTTATGTGTAATCTGGGTTGGTGTTCTTTGGTGCCAACTATAGACAAAGTCTACTGGTCTGTCTTTTTTTTTTTTTGATCTGTGGTATGAGTTTTGGTCGATGGTTAAGGTTTACAATTGACCAATTGTTGTATGATGAGACCGTTGACCGATTGTTGAAGTTGGGTATCAATCAATTCTGAAGGGTGGGTTCCGTGCAGTGTCTATATGAGATGCCGTCGATCAATGTCAGGGGGTTGCGTATCGATCGACACTATCTCCGCAGAATCCTCCTCTTGTTCGTAATTGCAGAAGCAAGTAGCAATTAAATCATGATCCTCACCCAATTCTACCAGAGTAGCCTTACTCTTGACTTTAACAGGTTCATAAAAATTATTTGAATCTAGTAAGGATAAATACAATATCTTTGTCTTCATGTCTCAGATAGCTCCCAATGTAGCCATGAATGCTTTTCCAAGGAGTAAGGAAGAGTTCCAGTCAATCTTGATATCCATCACATGGAAGTATACTGGGACTAAGGCGTCGCAAATCTGCACTGGGACGTCTCGGGCTATCTCTCATGAATTCACCTTGGAGCAGTTCACAAAAGTGAATGAATCACTGGAAGGCTTCACTTTCAGGCCCAGCTTCTCAGTCATAGCTTTAGGCATGATGCTGACTGCTGATCCAATATCGAAGAGTGCACTGTGATACTCGTGGCCTTTGACAAAACATGGAATCATAAACTTCCCAGGGTCACTTTTCTTCTTGAGAGTGATCCTCTGCTTCGGCTTCTCTCTGAGGTCAATGAACATGTGCTCTATGTCCTCATCTGTCTCCTTTGATTCCCTAAAAAACATCCACAATCTATGAGTATAGTACGCTTCATTAAATTGAGTATCTAGAGGAATTTTATAAACTTTTTTGGCAAAGCCATCCATCTCTTTGTCAGTTGCTTCTCTGCGCATATGTTATGAATCTTTTGCTTCCTTCTAGAGTGTCTTTATGTTATCATTGGCTCATGTGTCTTAAATTTCGGTGATAAAGGATTTTACTATATCCTAATCAAAGTAGTATGGATGAGTGTCAATCCAATCCTAAGTGATCTTGATGCAATGAGAATACAAGTATAAGCTTAATCTAAGTGCAATCAGTTTTGATGTGTGAAATGAAGTAACAAAAGAACACATGAGTAAAAACTAGAATTATAAATCAATTGGGAAACAAAAAAACCATGGGCAAGGGTATTGACTTTAGATGACTAAGATCTAACATAGAATGTTAACACTACAATCAATACGGTTCTACTAGTCTAGACGCAACATTAAACTAGTTCTTTATCAAGATAGAAGTTCATTTGCTTTCAATCGCTAAACATCAAATGTCTTTGGTTTAGTTAAATCAAGCAATCATTAAGAACAAGTCTACTAGCTATCCAAACTTCCCTAACATCAATTGTCATTGGTTAAGCAAGTAAAGAGAATTATCGCTTTGGTTCAGACATTTCATCGAACACCTTTCGGGTACAAACTGTCTAAGGATCTAGATCAAAGTGATCAAGTCTAATCTAGCATTAGAGATAATAGATAATCATAGAACACGAATGACCTAACACCAAACTTTCTAATCCATCATTTAATCACCCAAGATCACCATAACCCATGAATCCTAAAGGTAACTACTCACTAGCGAACATGATGAACTCAAAAACCATAGATGAATCAGAGTTAATCATATCTAATGATCAAGAATAATCAATGAAACAAAAAAAAGAATATCAAAGAGGATTCAGGATTCAATCTTTTTCACCAAAAGTAGTATATGTCTCCAGATAGAAATAGTGTGTGCTCCCGTTAGGTCTAAAAAACATAAATAGTAGTTTAAAAACGAACCGGGTCAACCCGACAACCCGGGCTAACCCGTAAAAGATAAGTTTTTTAAGCCCCTAGCGACCTGTCCATCCCGCTACAAGAAGGTCGCTAGGATACTTAGTCGCCACCGAGTTTCACAGCCATGAAGCGACCTGGCTTGGTCGTACATCTGGTCGCTACGGCATCCGCATTTCTTATGTGGGTTTGTAGTGACCACACCTGGTCGCTACGTCTGGTCGCTACGACATCCGCATTTCTTCTATGGATCTGTAGCGACCACTCCTGGTCGCTACGCCTGGTCGCTACATTCGTGCCAAACCTCACTTTTGCCCAAAACTTCACTTCCTTAGCTTCAATTTCCTCCAAACTCACCAGTAGAGAACTCCAATACCTGATATAAACAAATGCGATGCAATGCAACCTGGACATGTCTAAATGTGAATCTAAATGATGAAAATATACAAGGAAAGGTGGTCAATACAATGAAAATATGGAGATATCAACTCCCCCAAACTTGTATTTTACTTGTTCTCAAGTGAAATTTCAAGAACAAGCAAAAGAGAGAGGTTTGAAGATGGGAGCTCAGAACCAAAAGATACACACTTCCTAGACTTCAACATCACATCCTAGGTAAACATAGCAAATAACATGAGCAGACTCTCTTAGTACACTTTATCTTCTCAAGGCCTAAAAAGACTCCCATGCCTCTACACTAGATGTAATGCTCGTCAACCAACAAGTCTCTATACCAACTCTCACATTCATTGACAATTTAACAAAGCGAATCCCTGCTGATGGAAACTTGATCTCAATCACTTGGCTTGGTAAGTGGAAATGGTTTAATTAGGTTAGAAAAAGGGTTCAATTCTTTGGTGGCTTACAGTCAAGAAAAGAAGCTTGAACATTATGCAAAATTTATCTAAGAAAAGGAGCAATTCGGCATACAATGGTTTGTTCTCATCATTCTACCCTTTTCCAAACACTTTCAAACCCTCCTCTTTGTCTTGGTGCTAACCATATCCCCTTTTTTATCCAAAGACCCAGAAGGACATTCTTTCTCACTCACCAAATGAACTCTCTCTTTTTCTTTTACTTGAACCAACTAGGGATATCTTTTTCTTTTTGTTTTCCCAACCTTTTATTGTCTTTTTTTTTTCTTTTGGGGTTTTGCTTAAAGTACCTAGAGTTTTTATTTTCTTTTTCTTTGATCCCTAGTGGCCATCTTCTTTTCATTTCTCTTTTAGCTCATTCCTTTCACTTATCTCACACCTCAAAACCCAAAAGCAAAGCTTATAAACACCAACACACTTCCCATTCCTAAATGCTAGCTCAAAAGAGGTCCTATAGCCATCCAAAGATGAAAACAAGCCAATGTCGCTCCCAATACTCTCAAGATTTTACACATGAAAAGCTATCAATAAAAGGCCTCACTCAAGCAAATTCAATTAAGGTTTCAAAGAATGGTAAGGGTTAAAGGGTAGGGAGGTGACATCTGGGTTTTCAGAGAGTGTTATAATTGATAAAGATCAACCCAAATGTGCATAAGATCCATGACCAAGTATACAAGAGTCCATAAGCAAGGTATATTAAGTTCATTAAGCCCTAGTTAATTTTGGAGTTGGTTTCAAGAGCAATGTTAATCTCAGCAAACAACCAGTTTCGAGAAGAGTTTTCAAGGCTCGAAGCTTGCAAATCTTTCAAGATATGCTTAAGCTACTTTCTATGTTTAAATAGGGTGTCATTTTGAGTTCTAGATATGTGTTCTTTATGAGGCAATAACATCCTTGCTCCATATGCAGAATGAATGCAATCTATATGCTCTAGACTCGATCCTAACAATGAAATGATGCAACCTAGATGATTCTCTTGTTGTTTCAAAATTTTCTCCTTTTTTTTAGAATGTACAATGCAACTCACATGCTCAAATGATTATGCAAACGAGGATAGGAAATGAAATGATTAGACATGGTACCCCCTAAACTTGAACAACAAAGTCTCTGTGTAATCAAGAGAGAGTGAGATACCGAAAAGACAATGAATATTTACAATGATAGAGGTATGGAGATACCTCAACATGAATCAGAGGCAGTGGATTCCTCATCGTGCTCGTCCTCGCTTCTGCCATCGCCATCGTCACTCTATTCTATGTCTTGATGATTGCCTATCTCAAAGCCTTCGTCTTCGTCGTCGGAAGTGTTTGTGCCTGAACCCCCCTTTCCATGACGAGGCTAGAAGTGAGGATCTGGAGCAGAAGTCTCAGCCATGATGAAGTATTCTGCTTTACAGCCGCCTAACCCTGCTCAAACCATAACATCAATGAATTTTTTCATAAACGTTGCTGAGGATGCAGCATTCTTTTTTACTGACTTCTTCAGCGCTTTGTATTTGGCGGACAGCTTTTGAATGGTTCTATCCTGGATCCTGTTCCATCCCTCAAGCTTCCCAATGTAATCGTGGGCATAACGCAGAGGACCCTTCGGAAGGGATCCAGTGTGGGTCGTTGTACTATAGTAGTAAGCATTCCCGCTTGTCACGCGGGTGACCCGGGTTCATTCCCCGGCAATGACGCCAAATTTGATAAAGGATTTCAATCTATCCTAATCAAAGTAGTATATATGAGTGTCAATCCAATCCTAAGTGATATTGATGCAATGAGAATAAAATTATAAGCTTAATCTAAGTGCAATCGGTTTTGATGTGTGAAATGAAGTAACAAGAGAACACATGAGTAAAAACTAGAATTATAAATCAATTAGGAAACAAAGAACCTATGGGCAGGGGTATTGATTTTGGATGACTAAGATCTAACATAGAATGTTAACACTACAATCAATCCGGTTCTACTAGTCTAGACGCAACATTAACTAGTTCTTTATCAAGATAAAAGTTTATTTGCTTTCAATCACTAAAAATCAAATGTCTTTGGCTTTGTTAAATAAAACAATCATTAAGAACAAGTCTACTAGCTATCCAAACTTCCCTAACATCAATTATCATTGGTTAAGAAAGTAAAGAGAATTATCGCTTTGGTTCAGATATTTCATCGAACACCTTTCGGGTACAAACTGTCTAAGGATCTAGATCAAAATGATCAAGTCTAATCTGGCATTAGAGATAAGAGATAATCATAGAACACGGATTACCTAACACCAAACTTTCTAATCCATCACTTAGTCACCCAAGATCACCCTAACCCATGAATCCTAAAGGTAACTACTCACTAGCGAACATGATGAACTCAAAAACCATAGATGAATCAGAGTTAATCATATCTAATGATCAGAATAATCAATGAAACAAAAATAAGAATATCAAAGAGGATTCAAAATTCAATCTTTTTCACCAAAAGTAGTATATGTCTCCAGATAGAAACAATGTGTGCTCTCCTTAGGTCTAAAAAACATAAATAGTAGTTTAAAAATGAACCGGGTCAACCCAACAACCCGGGCCAACCCGTAAGAGATAAGGTTTTTACGCCCCTAGCGACCTGTCCATCCCGCTACAAGAAGGTCGCTAGGATACTTAGTCGCCACCGAGTTTCAAAGGCATGTAGCGACCTGGCTTGGTCGCTACGTCTGGTCGCTACGACATCCGCATTTTTTCTGTGGGTCCGTAGCGACCTCACCTGGTCACTATGCCTGATCGCTACGGCATCCGCATTTCTTCTATGGATCTGTAGCGACCACTCTTGGTCGCTACACTCGTGCCAGACCTCACTTTTGCTCCAAACTTCACTTCCTTAGCTTCAATTGCCTCCAAACTCACCAGTAGAGAACTCCAATACCTGATATAAACAAATGCGATGCAATGCAACCTTGACATGTCTAAATGTATGTCTAAATGATGAAAATGTACAAGGAAAGGTGGTCAATACAATGCAAATAGGTGAGATATCATTCGGTTCTGGAGTCTCCATATTTGGATATCTGGCAAAAAAACTTGCATTCAAACTTGGTAGACGAACTGGTTCTGCTGTTGAAGACAGTCGATCGATGTTGACGTCTCACCATCAATCGATGTTCAAAGACTCACACGAAACTACAGACTTTGAGAGTTCTGTCGATCGACACTAGTGTGAACTACCGAAAGGCATAACACTTTCTACTCGGAAATCTCCCTCTTGGAGCTGTTCTATCTTCACCTCTTGCCAAAAATCATCACCTATCAATGCACTGACCTGGTATTTCTGATCAGCTTCCCCTTCTCCTTAATCAGGGCCTCATGTCTCTGAATGGTCTCACTTATCTAGACCACTTGATTCTCCAACTTCTTTACATGCGTGCTGAGAGTCTCAAACTTTGTGTTGAAGTTGATGTACATAACATCTATCTTTCCATTGAAATTCACAGTCATCTGCTGATGCTGCTCCAATATTGTGTCAACCATAGCTTCTAACTTTCTCTGCTGAGTTTCTGGATGTGGGTTCTGATGGTAAGAAGATCTAAAGATCTTATTGTTGTTGTTGCTAGGCCTCTGTTGCTGTGAACTCTTCTTCTTCTTCTTCTTCTTCTTCTTCTTCTTCTTCTTCTTCTTCTTCTTCTTCTTCTTCTTCTTCTTCTTCTTCTTCTTCTTCTTCTTCTTCTTCTTCTTCTTCTTCTTCTTCTTCTTCTTCTTCTTCTTCTTCTTCTTCTTCTTCTTCTTCTTCTTCTTCTTCTTCTTCTTCTTCTTCTTCTTCTTCTTCTTCTTCTTCTTCTTCTTCTTCTTCTTCTTCTTCTTCTTCTTCTTCTTCTTCTTCTTCTTCTTCTTACCAGGCCTTAGCCGACGATCGATGGTCTTTCCTTTTGCTCACAAAGAAGAGTTAGAGTTAAAATGGTCAGAATAATTAATATTTTAGTTCTAGAATATTTACATATATGTGCTTCTTATTCCCTATAATTCATTGAGCTTGAAAACTCTAAATCTAACATATTTACATTTGCATCTAGTTAGTTTATTATCATGTTTTCATCTTTACACTATTAGCATATTTCCATATTGCGTCTACACCTTCTAATAAGGAATATTTTCTTAGATTGATTACTGTTACCAATATATATAATCACATAGCTTAATCTTTAAAAATAAGAAATCTCTTGTGTTCCATTGTTCTCTGTGGATTCTATCCCTAAGTACTACACTTGATCTCTCTTGGCAAGAGTATTGTTTTGTGTGTTAGGATTAAGGATTAATTTGACAGTTATTTTTTTAGGATATTCACACCCTGCTAGAGAAAGAAACACACTCAGTTGTCAAATTTGGCGCCGTTTCCAGGGAGCATTGATCACCATTAGATTTAATTTCTAGGTTTTAATGTAGGTTTGTTTTTACTTTCAAGTTACTGATTTTTCTATTTCTTTGTTTCAGGTGCATGCAAAAGAGTACCAGGAGCTATAAAGGACAAGAATTACTATTCTCAAACTCACAGAAACTCGAACGTACGATCTGCAAAGAAAGACGACAAGCATCAATCGACGGCATCTACTCAGCGTTGACCGACACTTCTTTACTGACATCATCGACCGACATCAGGACTCTAGCATCGACCGATATTGATCACTCAGCATCGATCGACATCATCTCACCAGCATTAATCGACGATAGCAAACGAGTTCAGATGGTTGCGCCTATAGTAGTAGTTCATAATAAGAATGGAGATTTTCATGACCTCAACGGTCATCTGCGTAATGCAGAATGTCAAAAGATAGACGATCAGGGGGCTGTAATCCCTGATATAGAAGTAGAAGCAGACGCTGCATTAGCTTAACTGGAAGCTAACACCAAAGCTGCTCAGAGAACGCTGGCTGACTACAACCGTCCAGACCAATTCTACGCCGACAGATCCACCATTCGTCCTCCAACTTTTCAGAGAACCGATTTTGAGATCAAGCCCGCTTTCTTCGGACTTGTTGCGCAAACACCTTACCATAGGTTGCGACATGAGAACCCTATGGATCATCTGGAGCAAGTTAAGGATCTAGTGACTGCTATTAAAGCCAATGGAGTCCCTGAAGACTATATCTTTTGTTAGCTTTTCAAGTACTCACATGTTGGAGAAGCTTCATATTGGCTTAAGCAACTACCACCAGGATCCTAGACTGACATCAAGAACGCTTTCTTGTGTAACTTTTTTGATGACGCAAGAGGAGAAGATCTGAGGAGCAAGATTGTTACTTTTTCACAAGAGCCTTCAGAGTCTTTCAGAAACTCATGGATCAGATTCAAGTCATAGCAGAGAGTCTTTCCACATCACATGTTCAACGAAGTGCAGCTTATTAGTACTTTCTTCGGAGGTATTGGATTACAGTATCAGATGGCTTTGGACACAGTTAGTGAGGGAACTTTCAGCACCAGGAGCCCTGAAGAAGCTACAAGATTGATTGAGAATCTGACATCTAGCAGCAGTACCAATAACACAAATTTTGAGAGAAGAAAATAAGCTCCAGCTGTGAGGAAGGAGCAGATTGAAGAGGTCAAGGCAAAACTGGATAGCGTTCAGAAAATTTTCAAGAAGCAGGTTACTTTTGCAGAAGTAGAAGCAATTGAGTCTAGAGAAGATGAGATTGAAGAAGAGGATGTAAACTGCATTGATGGGAATGGTTTCCAGAGACAAGGGAATCCATGCTTCAACAGTAACTCATATGGTACTTGTCAAAGGAGTAACTTTAATCAGAGTTCATAGCGAAAACCCTTCACCAACAACATGACTTATGGATCTTTTTACTACCAGAATCCTCCTACAGAAGGTCAGGAAAGAAAGATTGAAGCAATGAATGACAAAGTTTTAGAGGACAGCAGAAGATGACTGTGGATTTCAATGGAAAGATAGATTGTATGTACCTTAACCTCAATACCAAATTCAAAAACCTTAACATTCATGTGAAGAAATTTGAGAATCAAGTGATACAAACAAGTGAGACCATTAAGGGGCATGAGAGCTTGATTAAGGAGAAAATCAAGGTTGGACAAAAGCACCACGTAAATGCATTGATTGATGATGATTTCTGGCAGGAAGTCAAGAGAGAGAAGCCCCAAGATAACAATTTTCATGTGTAAAATTCCATATCACTCGACACTTCTCATTCGCATCGATCGACACCAATCAAAGTGCATCGATCAAAGGTGAAGCCTACATAATCAATGGCTTCGTGTGAATCGACTAACATCAAACAACACCATTCTCGTGACATCGATGAAATATTGATAGTAGAATCGATCGACAGTGCACACTCAGCATCGATCGACAGGAGAGAAACCCGGTTCGACTACCGAACCTCGATGCAGGTTTGATTGTACGTCCGACCGTGATAGTTTCAGAATAGAATACATACACATCTGAAGCTATGGATACTGATAGAGAAGATGAGGAACACTCAAAGAGGAGGTAAAATATCTCCAAACATCAACGCAGAGAAGCCAATGAAAAGGAGATAGATAGTTTGCTAAAAGAGTTTTTAAAATTCCTCTAGATATTTCTTTTGATGCAGCGTATTATACTCATATATTGTGAATATTTTTCAGGTAACAAGGGAAACCGATGAGGATATAGAGATAATGTTTAATCACCTCAGAGAGAAGATGAAGCATAGAACCTGTCTGAAGAAGAAAAGTGATCGTGGACAATTCGTGGTTCCATGTTTTATCAAAGGAAACAAATATCCCAACTCCCTTTGTGACATTGGATCATCAGTGAACATTATGCCAAAGTCTATGGCAGAGGAGCTGAACCTGAAAGTGGAACCCTCCAATGATTCTTTCACATTCGTAGACTGCTGAAGAGTGAACTCAGGAGAGATGGTAAAAGATGTCCCAGTGCAGATCAAAAATACCTTAGTCCCAACAGACTTTCATGTGACGGACATCAGGATAGATTGGAACTCTTCAGTACTACTTGGGAGAGCATTCATGGCTACTGTGAAAGCCAAATGCGATATGAATTTAAACATGTTGTATCTATCTCTAATTGATCAAAATATATTTTATGCACCTGTCAATAATAAGAAAAAGGCTACTCTGATTGAATTGTGCAATGATGCAGAGCTTGTGTCCACATGCTTCTGCGATTACGAGTTTGATGAGAAATAAAAAGAAGGAGCATCGATCGATACCCAACCGAACCCATCGATCGACAGCCTTACAGTCCAACAATCGATCGACACCCACCCTATCGAATCGATCGATACTCAAACTTCAGAACCAATCAAGACCTACCATGCAGATCTCGATTACAACACATCCTACCTCGAGTACGACAAAGATTACAAAGAAGAAGAGATGATCGAACACTGAAGGATTGTTATGGAAGAGGTTGGTATTTTTCTTGTTTCCCATCAGCTTGGGAAATTAACATTGATCGACGGTAACCATACACCATCGATCGATAATGGAAATAAAGCAGAAACCGAACGAGATTTAACTGCAGAACGCAAAAGGGAATATGATTATCTACAACCAGATGAATTCAATATTATGAGAAATCCAGATGGTCATGCAAGAGCTATGGATGGCAAAATTCTACATGTCACATGTGGCAGATATACTTGCAATGGCCAATGGAGCTGGAAACCTTTTTCCTAACAGTCTGATTATTAAGCATGGATCAACGGTCAACATAACCCATCGATCAACACCAATCTGGCTTACCAAGGATATGGTGGAGCTTACGATGAATACGATGCAGATTAGAGAGAGGAAGAACTGATTGAGTCTCACGGCCTGGCACTGGAAGAAGCAAGCTGGGTAATGAACACGAAAGTGGGTACTCGAGCATTATCGTCGGCATATCTTGGCCATCGAATGACATCTAACGAAAACCAGAATAATTACTTGGAGCAAAAGATACAGAAGATGGTTATCTCAAACCAGATAAGTTTGGAATTTTCAGAGATACAGAAGGACGTGCACGAGATCTTTATAGGAGAATTCTAAATTTACTTAAGGAGGATGTAGCCGCTCATGGCTAATGGATCAGAAAATTTATTTAGATAACATCAACAACCACCGATCGACGCACATGTACATACATCGATCAACATCAAGGAGCAGAAGCACAAGCCGATCCACAATCAACCATCGATCGATGAAAACAAGCATACATCGATCAATACCACCATTCCAGGAGTCCATGATTTTTGCACATCTAACCCCTTTAGTTCAGAAAATCCACGATCGATCGGTTGGGTAAACCTCCTACTGATAGACAGTTGTGTAGCGTATGGAACGAGAGCTTATGGTGTTGATGGAAGAAGAATTTTCTATTGGGAAAATAAAGATGAGTATGGCATCTACAGAGATGAGAATGGTAATGCACGAGCTATAGACAAAAGAATTGTTTGAGTACAACTACATATGTTTACCTGAAGATGCAGCAAAGATCGCTATGTCTTGGCAGAAACAAAAGACATACAGAGGCTTGATGATGTCTACTATCCAATAGACAAGTGCCTCACCGGTTTCACAACACGCATGGATGAGATGAAGCAAGATTTGGATACTATTCAAAGACATCATGGGAGTGGACTAGATAGAGTGACATCAATAGACGGCAGCATCATGCCATCGATCGATACTGATATCGACAAACATAAGTACACAGCAGAAAAACAATTAGATGACATGTTCAATGAGATTGTTTTTTCTCAGAACCTGATGAATGAAGATATTTCTCAGAATTTGGAGGATATATCAAAGACTACAACTGCCAGATATAGAATGCTATAGCGCAGTATTGAGAATCTACAAAGGAGAATGCATTCAGTGGAGGTTACTAAGAAGATCATAAAGAATGAGAAAGCCAGAGGAGATGAAGCAATGAGAAACTTCGTTGGTACATGGTTTCAGAAGAGTAAGAAAATGTAGACACTTGTTTTCCAAGTGTTGATCCACCTTCATTCTAGTCAAAAAGTTCAATACGTCTATCTTAAGACTATAACCAAGCGCTGAGTGGGAGGTAAGCCACTGTTTAGTAAGTTTTTATTTAGTTTTTACTTATACTACTATTAATTTTGAGTTTTACTTCGTTTTTACAAAATGTTTAAATCATCATCGACCGACACCATAGAGGCATCATCGGTTGACAATGGATCGCGACCATCGATCGATACTCTCTTACAGAGAGAGGTATAGAGTTTTCTACTTAATCTATTTACTTATGATTTGATTTTTCCTAACCAATCCGGGGTGTATTACACTGGGGACAATATAATTTAAGTCTGGGGGAGGTTTGTTAATGATATTCTATTGTTTTTGAATTTTATTTACTATATATATATATATATATATATATATATAAGTTTTTCAAAAAGTTTTATTGAGTCTAGAAGAGGACTATGATCAAGATTAATTATTGACTAACCACACTTTAGCAACATTCTTAAAAGGTTGTTTGCAGAGATTACTAGAGATACCAAAGTGGATCATCCTGCCACTATATCACACTTGCTTTGAAAGTTTGAAGGAACCAAAGCTGATTTCCAACACTAATCCTAACATTATTTGCTTACTTTGGGATTTGGTATACACTGGATTAGATTCCTTCTGCAAGTCTGGAAGGTAAAAGTCTATGTGCTTCTGATTCCCTCCTCTCTCCCCTTTAGATAAAAAAGAGAGTCAAACAGGATTTGGCGGCTACAACTATTAAAACTTGATTCATATGATCCTAGAAAGAGATAAATGTCATAAAGAAGTAAACAGGATCTGGTGGAAAAACCATTAGGGCTTGATTCATGGAAGCCTATTCAAATATCTCAGTTAATAAAAAAAAGAATTATACTCTCAAAAGAAAGAAGACATTGACTGAGAAAAAGTGAGAAGAGATAGAGGAAAAGAATCAGAGAAGACTACATGTGTGTTCAGATACTTGCAGAGGTAAGAGTCCATATATCCTTTGATCGCTACTCCCAAAGTAAAGTCTGCACTTTTATTTTATGCAAAGAAATGAAAATAACAGAGGGGAGAGTCAGACTAGTATTCGCTAAGTTGTTGGTAGAATAAATTTGGTTGCTATACTAGGATAAGGTATATAAAGTTTCTATGTGATTGACTTGATAGAATGTGGCTGCAATAAAGTAAGGTGACAGTTATACTTAGACATTATGTGAGTCTTCGCTTGTCAAAACCTCTTTTGCAGGCTTGTTTGCTTGAGGACAAGCAAAAGGTTAAGTCTGGGAGAGTTAATATAGCCTATTTATTAACAGTTTTAGGTCATGTTATAGGCTTTATTTAAGGTCTATTATGTGTGTCTAGGCTATGTTTTAAGGGTTTTACAGGTCCAGGTACATTTTAGAGATATATGGAGATACTTGGAGCTTTTGGAGCATTCAGAGGAGAATAATCCGTAGCTGATCATTGAGAAAGTTGAAGTACAAGACTATCACGATCGATGACAGTACCTTTGCGTCAACCGATGTTACATGACCAAGATCGATCGATGCTGAACACTTGACATCGATCGATGACCAATTCGCAGACAGCCGATTTCAAGCCCAAGTTAGTTGACAAGACACAAGATTACAAGATTATCCCTGGACGATTTTTGACTTAAATTTTAGGGTTTTGTATTTATACTTTATATATTACACCAGTGTGTGGTGGCGAGTGTGAGCGTGTGTGCGTGCACCAACACTCCATTATAGTTGTAGGATTTATTTAGGGGAGAAGATTCATAACTCCTTAGGGAGAGTGGTATTGGAACCTCAATATTTTAGCTATGCATTATATTCAGATTATCATTCGTACTTTGATTATGTCTGAGTAGTTATTAACTAGATTTAGGATTGAATGATAGTAATCATGGATTAGCCCAAAAGTAGGATTGCTAGGTTAAGTTAATATCTATCTATCTATTGAGTTTTGCTTAATACTTGCATTCTAAAGTAGCTAACTAGGATCTCGAAAGTTGGACATGGACGACTACGAGAGTAGATTCTGTGCCAGAATAGACTCTATTGAACTAGGTTGTTAGGCGCATGCGAGAGCTGGTCTAATTAGCTTGGTGAACATATCAAATTTCATTCACAGTTCCTTCTTATTTCATCGTCGATCGACACCAGGCCTTAGCCGTCGATCAATGGTCTTTCCTTTTGCTCTCATATGAGAGTTGGAGTTAAAAGGGTCATAATAGTTAATATTTAAGTTCTAGAATATTTACATATCCGTGCTTATTATTCCCTATAATTCATTGAGCTTGAAAACCCTAGATCTAGCATATTTACATTTGCATCTAGTTAGTCTATTATCATATTTCCATATTTACACTATTAGCATATTTTCATATTGCATCTACATCTTCCAATAAGGAATATTTCTTAAATTGATTACTTGTTACCAATATATATAATCACCTAGCTTAATCTTTAGAAATAAGAAATCTATTGTGTGTCATTGTTCTCTGTGGATTCGATCCCTAAGTACTACTCATGATCTCTCTTGGCAAGAGTATTGTTTTGTGTGTTAGGATTAATGGTTAATTTGATAGTTAACTGTTTAGGATATTCATACCCTGCTAGAGAAATAAACACACCCAGTGTGTCACTTATGTTTAGATTTGTTTTGTTTTTCATAAGATTTTATCTAAATGTGCATCTAAGCAGGGAGAGAATAATAGGAGGTTGATGAAAACAATGATGAGGATAGTGGCTGATGAGCAATCTTTGTATGTTTCTCTCTTTCTAGTTTATCTTTTTTAGTTAGTTTTGAGTATGTGAGTTGGTTCTTGCTTCTATTTGCGAATGTTGGCTATGTGTCTATGGAACTCGTTTGTGACTTGATTAAGGATGTCTTTTCCATTCATATTTGTGAGTAACTGCTTGTGATAAAATGTCATCATTTTTTCTTGGCATGCTTGTGCTTTTGGTGTATTTGCAGATTGCTTAGATTGTCACATTCATATAAAAACAAGAAGAATATAAGGTCAAGAAAAGGAGTTTGGTCCTTCATGAAACAGAGGACGGGTTTATACATATTGATCGATGTGTAACACACTGTTTCGAGTTAGTTATGGAACAATGACATGTAAGATAATCATTGGGTCTATGATATTGCTTTGGTGTGAGATTTAGGTGTACCATAATATTAAGAAACAAATATTGTGTTGGGGCGCCTATATAACGAAATTACTTTGGGTAGATTTAGGTAAGAGGATTATTCTCGTCAATTAGCAGAGACAAGTGACTTGGGAGTGCAGCTCGCTCTTTGTATTTTTAAACATTGAAAATTGGTCTATTTCTAATCATGACTCAGTGTAAACCAAATGAAACATATCCAGAAAGATTGTTGAAAAAAAATCTTTGGAATCTCTCGTGTTTTTCTTTATTTGCTTGTTTCTAAACTTTCACATCAGTCAACTTTTTACTTTCTTCGAAAGATATCTTATAGCTGGCCGATTATTTTTTTACTTTTCAGCTTTGACATTTTGAGAATATTAATGTTGTGGTCATTAAATCTCAGCAGTTACCATTGAAGAATATTCAAATTTCGAGATTTAAATTCTCAATCTTCGTTCTCAGACGATTTTGGTTGATAATGGGGAGCGTAAAAAAGAGTGAGTGACACGCAAGTGGAGGATGCCCATTTCTTTGATTCATTCACCTACAAAACTTGTAAAGATAAATATGCAGGTGAAATACAAGTAGTTATATTCTGTTTTGTCTTTTAGCTAAATTGATGGAGGAACCGTAACTATCAGATGAGAGGAGTCGGTTGAGTGGAATATGATATGGGTTTATCACACGATTCAAGACCAAAGATATAACAAATAACTAGATTCTAAGATTATTTATTTATATATATATATATATATATATATATATATTTATATTTATTTATTTATAATTTAAAATTAAAATTTTTGGTTTAGTTCCGGTTAGATTTTGGTTTTAAGTTCAAACAAGTATAGCAATAGTTCGGTTATTTATGAATTTGGAGTTAGTTTGAATTTTGTTATTTTTATTTTTAGTTTGGTTCAAATAACAATATTAGAAACTTGATAAAATTTCAAGTTCAATTTGAGTGTATAGATTTGAATAGGAATATGAAATTTTCAATATTAATTATGCAAATAGCTATATTTTATTATATTTTCTGGTTTTTATTTTTTAGTTACTGAATATCTTTATTTTAAATATGTTTAGGAAATCGATATATCTGAAATTTATATACCAAATTAGAAATATATGCTAATTTCGTATGTGATAAAAGTAAACTGTATATTCAAAAGTTGTAATTTATTTAAGTGCAACAAAACAACGCTAGTGTTCACTATTCTTTTCAAAGAAAAACTGGAACTTATGGTCTAATCTTAAAGTTCATTCGGAGATTAAATTTCGACGATACATGAACAAAATCAGACACAATCAGAAACACAAACCATATAATTTTATTATTTCCTACCGTATGGTTAGTAAGAAATCAATCAAGATGTTATGTTTGTATTACAGTGGTCTAGTTTATAAGGAGTTATCCTTTAGTTGCAACCATTTTTCGTTCTGATTTTAAATAGAAACTAAATCCTTTTCTTGAACGAATTGATGTAATATGAAAACTATGATTATAATGTTCTTGTTTAAATCTTATGTTCAGTTTGCTAAGGAGCTCTTAGATTCGAATTCTTTCAAAATCATACCAACGTTAGGGTACATCTTATAACATCTACTAGACTTTGACCCGCACGTTTGTGCGGGTAACTTTTCATTTTTATAACTTTTAAATTAAAAAAATTATATTTGATTTTCTTTGTTACTAAACTAATGATCGTTTTATATAAAAAAATGATAATTTTGATGAGAATATTTATAAACTTTTTTACATATTTTGTCATAATTAAAAATAACTGTTAAATTTATAATTATAATTAATTTTTAGTATCTTAAATAAATTAAAACAATTAAATTTTTTGAATAGTATATTTTGTAAATAGATATTAAATTAAATATTAGCTACATCTATTATCTTTTTATGTAATCATGATAATTTATTATTGGAAATTTAAAATAAATAAATAGATAATATATAGTCGTAGATATAAAATTTTAACATATATTAACAATTTTATTCTATTTTATATTAATATTGCATAATTTACAAATTTTACTCCTTTTAAATGGTGAATAATGTAAGCTTAGAAAGAACGTTTACTGGAATGTGTTATTCTCATTAGACTACGTACAAGGATATATATACTACTATACAAGATCGTATGAAGATATATCTCTAAAGATATATCGTATCTTCCCAGTCCTTATCACAACCGATATAGGACTTATCTATAACCTCAACATGTATATCTAGACTAACACCCCCCCTCAAGTTGGAGGATGCAAATTGCAGACTCCTAACTTGGAAAGAAGATAATGAAATGAAGAACTTCCCAAAGCTTTCGTCATAAGATCTGCAAGTTGTTCCGTTGTACGTACATGCCTTGTGACTATTAAGCCGTCTTGAACAGCATCACGAACACTATGGCAATCTGACTCAATGTGTTTCGTCCGCTCATGAAAAACTGGATTAGCCGCGATATAAATTGCTGATTTACTGTCGCAAAACATTTCCATAGGCTCTGTATGTGTAATCCCCATATCTGCAAGCAACCGTTTAAGCCACTTAATCTCACGTAAAGTCGCTGCCATTGATCGATAATCTGCTTCTGCCGAAGAATGTGATACAGTGTCCTGCTTCTTAGTCTTCCAGGAGATTGGTGAGTTACCGAGTAAGACTACAAATGCAGACAAGGACCGGCGAGTATTTGGGCATGACGCCCAATCTGAGTCGCAGAAAACACGTATACGCAAGTCACTGACTGCCTTTAACATAATGCCCTGACCAGGACAACCCTTTAAGTACTTGAGAATATGAACCACATCATTCCAATGAACCTCTCGCGGTTGATGCATTACCTGCGACAGAACGTGTATTGCATAACACAGCTCCGGTCTTGTGATGGCTTGATACACCAGTCGTCCCACAAACCTCCTAAAGCGTGCTGCATTGTTGTAAAGAGGGCCTGTATCCGAAAGTAACTTGTGATTTTGCTCCATCGGTGTAGACACTGGCTTGCAACCAAGCAGGCCGGCTTCTGCGATGATATCGAGTGCGTACTTCCTCTGAGACAAGAACATTCCCTGTGGTCCTCTGGCAATTTCGATATCTAGGAAATATTTCAGTTTCCCCAGGTCCTTCATCTTGAAGCAACTGCTCAAATACCCCTTAAACTTTTGTAACATTTCCAGATTGTTTCCTGCAATGACCAGATCATCTACATACACCAGAACTCTCAGCGATTTCCCATCTTTTATATAAGTGAAAAGAGAATAATCTGAGTATGATTGCTTGAATCCAAACGATTTGAGTGCAGTAGTCAACTTAGAGAACCAGCACCGCGGCGCTTGTTTTAATCCATAAAGAGACTTCCTAACACACTTTTGTTGGGTCTTGTGTACGAAATCCAGGAGGCATTTTCATGTAAACTTCCTCTTCCAAATCTCCATGAAGAAACGCATTATGGACGTCCATCTGATGTATCTCCCAATTCAATGCGACCCCAACTTCTAACAAGGTTCTTACTGTAGTTAACTTTGCTACTGGTGCAAATGTTTCATCGTAGTCTTCTCCTTCGACCTGATGATTGCCACACACAACAAGACGTGATTTATACCTCTCCACTGTTCCGTCCGCGTTGTATTTGATTTTATGCACCCACTTGCTTCCCAATGCTTTCTTTCCTTTCGGGAGATCCGTCACATCCCAAGTTCGTTCTCTTTCGAGAGCTACTACCTCCATTGACATGGATTTATTCTATTTTGGATCACGCATGGCTTCTTTATAACTTCTTGGCTCAACTCCTGCCGTGATAGCTGCAAGAAACACTTGATGTTTTTCTGAGAAAATTGCATCCGAGACATAAGTTGAGAGCGGATGAGATGTGTTACCTGGACCATTCGTGGAGAACCCTGGTGAAGGCGAAGCAGAACGAGTTTTATGTTTATCAGGATGACATTGGGAGTTATACGTGACATAGTCTCGAAGCTTGACCGAGGGTTGGCGTATACGATGTCCCTTACCTAAAGCAGGCGATGTGGTCCCGTCGAATTCTTCGGTCGCGTGTGCAGTTGTTTCTATTGCAGGAACTATAGGAGCAGGTATATTAGTCTCTTCTATATCGGGCATTGCACCATGAGAGCTTGAATCCGTCACAGCTCTTATTGTCTCGTAATCCCCAATATCAAGAGTCGGTATACGAGGGACTTCATTGTCAACCGGAGGGCTCTCCGTAGTCTGATATGGAAAGGTTTCTTCACTAAACACCACATCCCTGGAGACAAAGAACTCCCCTGTTTCCAGATCATACAGTTTCCAACCACGCTTACCAAAAGGATAGCCGAGAAAAACACATCTTCTACTTCGTTTCTGAAATTTGTCTTTGTCTCGGAGGAGATTATGGGCAAAGCAAAGACAGCCGAAAGTTCTGATGTCGGCATATGAAGGAGATTTCCCAAATAGACATTCGTATGGCGTTTTGCCATGTAAGAGACTCAATGGAGTTCTGTTGATAACATGTGCTGCAGCCAGTACACTCTCACCCCAAAACTTGATAGGAAGATGAGCTTGAAATAGCAAAGATCTTGAGACATTCAATATATGTCGATGCTTGCGCTCCACTCGTCCATTTTGCTGTGGAGTTGCTACACACGAGGTTTGATGTAGAATTCCATTCTCCGTAAAGTATTTTGATAAACACATGAACTCCGTGCCGTTGTCACTTCTGACCTTCTGTACGTTGTGACCAAACTGCCTGTGAACCAAGCGACAAAAATTTGGCAGGACAGTCTTGACTTCAGACTTTTCGAGAAGAAGATGTATTCAAACTGCACGAGAAAAGTCGTCTACTATAGTTAAGAAATACACGTCTCCGCACGATGAAGGTTCACGATAGGGACCCCATAGATCGATGTGAATTAACTCAAAAGGAATAGTAGCTTTATTAATGCTCTCGGCAAACACCCCGCGAGTCTGTTTGGATTCAAAACAAATTTGACAACCTCCAATTTTTTCAGAGTTGTCCAAAACACCAGAAACAAAAGGCAAATATCTTAAAACACCAAAGGAGGGATGTCCTAATCTCCGATGCCACAAAGTCTTGTCCTCTCCAGCTTTGACTCTGTAACCCCATGCTATTACGACATCCCGATAAACATAAACTCCATCCCGTTCTTCACCGACTCCAATCAGGGTCCTCGTAAAACGGTCCTGTAAAACACACAACGTGTCAGTCAACACAGCAAAGCAACCAGTTTGCTTAAGTAATTTTGCAACAGAGAGCAGTGTGCAATTCAGATTTGGCACAAAAAGAACATGAGGCAAGACGACAGTATCTGATAAGTGTAGTGTTCCACTCATGGATGCGAACACTTGACTTCCATCTGCAAAGCTTACAGGACAGCTTACTATGGGTTTTAAATTTGTTAGTAGTTTCTCATCACCAGTCATGTGGTGAGATACCCCAGTATCTAGAATCACCTCACCTGTCTGCTTCTTACCATTGAGTTTGTCAGGAATAGGATTGTGTTTTTGTTGATCGAGAAGAGCTGCTAACGACGCCCACTGCTCGGCCGAAAGAGTTGGAACCGCAGTTCCTGATGCTGAAGCCGATGGGGCCTGTACTGCATTAGACCGTGGTTGACTCCTACCGCGCCCTCTGCCTTTACTACGTCCTCCTCGTTCGCCGTCACGATTGCGCATTATGGACCTTCTTGTCGTGACCTGGTCGACCAAAATGTGAGCATAGAACTCCTCCTCCACGACTTCTCACGACAGTTCCTGTGACTCCGTTCATGGAAGACGTATCAGCAGTACCACCTTCTACTTTTGATACGAACCCAACAGCTTCTTGTCGTGTCTCGACACGAGAAGTTAACAAGCGTCTTTCTTCTCTGACCACTCGCTGGTAGGCTGAATTAAGATCAGGTAATGGTTCGAGGCCAATGATATTGGTACACACGTTCCCGAAGCGTGCATCGTCAAGACCCATGAGAAAGGTGTGCACTTTTTCTTCTTCATACTCTTGAACAAACTTCTCCGATGCACCACATGTGCATTTTGGAAGCGGCTTGTAGCTTAGGAGCTCCTCCCACATTAGCGACAGACGCCCAAAGTAGTCCATCACGCTTGTCCTGTTCTGATTACACGCCGCTAACTCCGACTTCAGTTGGTGCACACGAACAGCATTCCCGACCGAGAATTTTTTGCTTCAGATCGCACCACATCTTGTAAGCATCAGCAGTGAACGTCACTGTCGACCTGATTGTAGGAGAGATTGACGCCCTAATCCACCCTACAATCATTGAATTCACCGTTCTCCAAAGCTCTGCTTCTGCAGGTTTTTCCTTTTCATCAGGCATCATCAACGACCCGTCAATGAACCCATTCTTGCGCTTGGCACGAAGTGCATTCTCTAGCTCCATCGACCACTCCGCATAATTCTCTCCTGTCAACGAGACTGGAGAGATCGACACTCCCGGATTATCCGAAGGAGACAGGTAGTATGGCGAGACCATGTTATTGTTGTCACCGCCACTGCTTCCTGTTTTTGACATAGTTTCTTTCTAAGAATTTTCAACACAGATCTTTAGTTAGGCTCTGATACCATGTAAGCTTAGAAAGAACGTTTACTGGAATGTGTTATTCTCATTAGACTACGTACAAGGATATATATACTACTATACAAGATCGTATGAAGATATATCTCTAAAGATATATCGTATCTTCTCAGTCCTTATCAGTCCTTATCAGAACCGATATAGGACTTATCTATAACCTCAACATGTATATCTAGACTAGTGTATATCTAGACTAACAAATAATTTTTTAATATTTTTAAATGTTAATACTATTTTATTTATTTATTTAAATGAAAGTATTTTTGTAAATATGTTACTTTACCAATTTAATATCATTTTCATACTTAATTCATATATTACTTTTATTTTAATATAATATAGAAAAAATATAAAATAGCATATAATTTTATTTTATTTTGTTTAAAATTAATTATAATAGTATTATATAATAATTACGAAATTATTTAATTTATTAATTAAAAATATTAAAAACATTTTATTAAGATTTTGTGAGGATTTTCTTAACAGATTTGTATTTTATTATCTTTATAACTCTTAATATTTTTAAAAATCTTATATATTTAATAGATTAATGTAAATAATCAAATATATGTAATTATGGAAATAGACTTGTTGTGACTTTTTATGGTAGATAAAAATTGTAAGATGAAAATTTATCTAAAAGGGGTACAAATACAACCGTTATTTAAGAACTCACCTCAGAGTTTACTATCGGTAATGATCATGTAACTGATTTGCTTCCAAATAGGAATTAAATTCTTCCATCTTGAAAGAACTCTTAACTCCACCGAAAATCCTTTTAATATGTAATTTTTTAGCACCAATAATTTTAAACATAATTTTCAGACGCTTATTCTCGAACATGCACACCATATAAGTCGTTGTGAACTAAAGCTATTCAATACGGTTGCGTATTGAAAATGTCGAAACAGTTCATATGGTAGCTATAGAATTCTTTATAAAAGAAGAAGAATTGTTAATGATGAGCATGGAACCGGAACACATTCATCTTTTATTAATTTTCAATAAATAAGAAAAGGGTGACTGATAACACAAAAAATTACATTTCGATTCATAAAATCTCAAACTCCAACATCAAGAATCAGAGGAGAATTAATAAACCTTCGATAGTTCGATGTGATCATCTATTTACTGAAATTCATAAATAAGGAAAACTGTTACCAAACAAAAAACAGATCATGTCGAGATCAGACATACTCTCAGTGGATTGATACCTGCTGCATACACGTACATGTCGAGCTTTCCAATAGGAATCCCAATTCCATGCACTCCAAGGTCTCCTAAGCTAAGAATAAGGCTAAACTTTGTGATGAAAATCATATCTACCTTCTGAGGTGGCCAATTCTGTATCATAGACATCATCTCTCTTTTTACATTTTCCGTGGTCTTCTATACAAAAATGAATCGTTTTGGCAAACCAGTCTCGGAAAAACCTATGACGTTATAGTAATATCGGACAATAGAAAAGAGAAATTTGAACTCATTCGGTAGTACTAGGTCTCGTTACAGCCATGCAACCTATTCAGAATCTTCCACTTTACTAATGATACAATGTGAAATCGCTTAGTATTGAATAGAATAGTTAACTTGTCTATTATTACAACCCCACCTCTATATTTATAGAGAGACGTTTTCTCTTATGATAAGGACTAGGAAACTAAATAGCATTATCCATCTAGAACTTAGAATTATCTCAATATAACTTATAGTTATCTTAATACTCCCCTTCAACTTGGAAGTGTGAGATTGCGAACACCCAATTTAAACAAGAAGTTTTCAAATGCCGGTCTTGGTAAAGATTTTGTAAGAATGTCAGAAAGTTGATTCTTCGAGGTGACATGCTCAGTGGTAATAAGTTTAGCCTTGACTGCGTCGCGGACATGATGACAATCACGTTCAATATGTTTGGTGCGTTCATGAAATACTGGATTTGCAGCAATATAAAGAGCTACGTCACAGTAAAGCTTCATCAGTAAAGGATGTGCAATACCAAGGATTCGAGAAGGCCCTTCATCCATTTAAGATCTTTGAGAGCAACCGACATAGCACTATATTCAGCTTCAGCAGACGAAAGCGAGACAATGTCCTGCTTCTTTGTTTGCCAAGCAACCGGAGACTCTCCAAACAAAGTAATATACGCACTCAGAGAATGCCGAGTAATAGGACAAACAGACCAATCAGAATCACAGTAGACACTATGTTGCAGAGTATCATCAGCTTTGAGAAATATACCTTGACCCGGAATACCCTTGAGGTATCAGACAACATGTAACACTGCTTCCCAATGAGGTAACAACGGCTTATGCAAGAATTGAGATAAGATGTGGATAGCGTAGCCAAGATCAGGCCGTGTATTAGTGTGATAGATTAAACGCCCTACCAGTCGTCTGTATTGTTGCACATTTGCTAAAGGACCTTCGGCCAAAGCAAGCTTATGATTTTATTCCATAGGCACTGAAGAAGGTTTACCACCAAGAAGACCAGTCTCTGCAACAATATCAAGGGTGTATTTACGTTGAGAAATATAGAACCCTGTCTGGTTCCGAGCCACTTCGAGACCCAAAAAATATTTTAAAGTGCCTAGATCCTTCATTCGAAAGCACCGATGGAGGTAGTCTTTAAATTCTGTAGTACTTTAGCATCATTGCATGCAATCACAAAGTCATCAACATATACGAGAATGTGGAGACATGTTGAACCTCGAACTTTAGAGAAAAGAGAGTGATCGGCATAGTCATGAATGAAGCCGAACTCGTGTAAGGCCTTAGTAAGTTTAGCGTACCAACAACATGGTGGTTGGCGTAGACCATATAAAGACTACTTTAGACGAAAAACATTAGTAGAATCAGAGCACGTAAAGCCTTGTGGAAGTTTCATATATATTTCCTCTTCAAGATCGCCATGTAAAAATGCATTGGTAACATCCATCTGGTGAACAAACCAATTCTTCACTGCATCAATTTTGAGAATGAACCGGACTGATGCAAGTTTAGCAACAGGTGCAAATGTATTCGTGAACTCTTCGCCTTCGGTTTGATGATTTCCAAGCAGAACGAGACATGCTTTAGGTCTTTCCAAAGTACCATCCACATGATACTTGTTAGAGTATAACCATTTGTTCCCAAGAGGTTTCTTCCCCGGTGAAATATTAGTAACCTCCCATGTGTCAGTAACTTCAAATGCTTCTATCTCCTTATGCATAGCATCCCTCCACACTTTAGTTGAGCTGCCTCGCGATAGCTCTTAAGAACATCATGATGAGTGGGTGCAGACATAAAGGCCTGATGTTTGACTGAAAAAATCTGGTCAGTAACATAACTAGAGATGGGGTATGGACTTATACCTGAGACCGTTTCTGGAAGACCAAAATCAGACGAGTAGAGTACGTGAGAGGATTTATTATCTTGCTGAGCAGAGTGAGTCACATAATCTTTGAGAAGAATGGATTTGGTCTTATACCTTTGTCCTCGTCTAAGAATCTCTGGTATGCCAGGAGATGCTGTAGATTCGGTGATTGTGGTATTGTGGTAGACAGAGGCTATGTAGGAGACTTTGCTTTTGGAGATGTAGGCGTAGGCACTGTAGTTGTTACATGAGTTGTTTCAGCAGTAGGTGAAATAGTCGAATCAATAGGTGGTGTGACTGTGTGTTCTAAACGAGAAGGAAGAGAAGATGGCTGATCCAATGAACTCCCCCTTAAGATCACGTCCGGAAGCAACCAGTCATCTATAGTAGGATCATAGTGGTTCATAGGTGGTGTAACAGGATCATCATTATGCACACCAGGAAACTTTTACTCGGAGAACACTACATCCCTGCTGGTGAAGTACTCATGAGTATTAAGATCGTATAACTTCAATGCTTTCTTACCATAAGGATAACCAACAAAGATACATTTTCTGCTCCGGTCACCAAATTTGTCTTTGTCCCGCACCCTTCAATGAGAATAACATAGACACCCAAAGACGCGAAGTTTATCATAATCTGGTTTTGTCCCAAATAGAAGCTCATACGGTGTCTTTCCATGACGAAATTGAGATGCGTGCGGTTAATTAGATCAGCTGATATCAATATACTCTCACCCTAGAATGTGCTTGGTAGACGTGCTTGAAAAAGACATGCACGAGCTACGTTTAAGATGTGACGGTGCTTCCGTTCTACTCGTCCATTCTGCTGTGGTGTGTCAACACACGAGGTTTGATGAAGAATTCCTTGTTGTTTGAAGTAGGACGAGAGACTAAGAAATTTGGACCCATTGTCCGTACGGACAGTCTTGACTTTCTTGCCAAACTGACGCTCACACAAAGCCATGAATTCTTTGACTAAGTTCGAGACCTCTGATTTCTCCAACATGAGATATGTCCAAACCGCTCATGAGTAATCATCGACAATTGTTAAGAAGTATCTAGCTCCGCAAGAAGAAGTAGTCCAATAAGGTCCCCACACATCACAATAAATCAAAGAAAATGGTTCAAAAGCATTGTGTGAAATTTTATTGAAAACTTGACGCGTTTGTTTAGCGCGAAAGAAAATCTCACAACTCGAGGCTTGCTCAAAATAAAAAATCAGTTCATCTAAAACGTGCAAAGATGACAAAACTCGAAAAGAAGGATGTCCAAGTCTCCTATGCCATAGTTCTGAAGTAGAAGAATTCGTGTACTCAGTCCGATGAACACGTGCAGCCGTGACCCCTGTAAGGTAATAAACCCCCTCACGTTCTTCACTCGTTCCAATCAGGGTTTTCATAAAACGATTCTGCAAAACACATAAAGTGTCAGTGAAGATAGCAATACAACCAGTTTGCTTAAGAAGAAAAAAACTGATATCAATGTGAAGTTAAAGTCTTCAACATATAAAACATCATATAGGTAATAATCTCGACTGAGAACGAGTTTCCCCTTCTTTGTTGCTTGAGAGAAGCGACCGTTTGGATCTGACGAATGAAGAATGTATATCAACGACATCACTGAGGATAGATAGATCTCCCGTCATATGATGTGAAAGCGCCTGTATCTATGAAAACATCTTTTAGTGTAGGTTTACCCGATAATTTTTCAGAAGAGATTGAAGATCCAGAGGATTGAAGAAGTTGCAGAATTTAGAGTGATCTGATCGTTGTTGAGCGTAGGAGAGGGAGAATCAGATGTATTGTTTGTTAGTGCTCAAGAGGAATTAGACCTGCCACGACCACGACCTTGAGTTTTGAAAACGTCCACCTTGGCCTCGTGAAGTAGTTCCTCCGTTTGTGGTATTCTTTTGTTCATACCACCAGTCCGGATAGCCGTGTAGAAGAAAACACTCACTCTGATCATGTCCTTTCCTCGAACAATGAGTGCATGATCGGTTTGGATCTCGTCCTCGTGTGAATACTGCAGCAGAATGTTGTGTATCAGTGTTAACGATATCAGTTTGAGCAGAGAACCCTATTTCCTCTTTTTTGAGCTCCTTTGATCGAGATGTATTGTTGTGTTGTTCTTCACGAATAACTCGAGAATAAATATTGTTGAGGTCGGGAAGAGGATCTTCATCAATTATTTGAGGCCAAATAAGAATTTATGGACCCGTATTTGTTCTCGTTCTTTCTCTATATCGACGGAGGCTTCACACGAGCATGCACGAGGGGTTTTGAGATTATCAAGCTACTCCCATAGTTTTGTAAGGTGGCCGTAATATTCAATCACAGTCTGTCCGTTATGTTGACACGTATTTATTTCATCACGGAGTTGATGAATTCAGACACCATTCCGAACAGAGAATCGACGTTGAAGATTATCCCAAAGCTTGTGTGCCTCAGGTACAAAGGTGACAGTTGATCTGATTTTAGGATCTATGGAAGTCCTAATCCAACCAACGAGCATCGAATTAGTAGCTAACAAATGAGAGAGGTCTGGTTTGTTGTAGGCTTCAAAATTGTTCCTTGGATAAAACCGAGCTTTTGTTTCGCTTGTATATAATTTGATAACTCTGTAGCCCATTCCCGTATAATTATCACCGCGAAGTAATACTGAGGTAATTAGTGCTCCAGGGTTGTCGGAAGGATGTAGATAGTATATGCCAGTGGAATCTTTGGTAGAAGGCTGAGTCGCCGGAGATGTAAAAGACAGAGTTGAAATCCTGTCTGCCATGTTTCTTAGATATCAAAAAAAAAATTTCAGATCTTTTGCTCTGATACCATGAAATCATTTAGTATTGAATAGAACAGTTAACTTGTCTATTATCACAACCCCAGCTCTGTATTTATACATAGACATTTCTTCTTATGATAAGGACTAGGAAACTAAACAACATTATCCATCTAGAACTTAGAATTATCTCAATATAACTTGTAGTTATGTTAATACAACGTTATCTGGTCGCCCTTGAGTATTCCTCTTTATGAATCAAAGGACCTCAACTTTTGCAAGTTCGTTTACAAAAAAGTGTGAGAAACTCATAAACACATAATCATCTCTTTGAATGGATCCATCACTTACTGAAACGGTCATATTTATGTTTAAAGGAGACATAGGAGTAGGAAGCAAACCTTGCAGCCCCGATCTCTCTCTCAGTCAAAGGAAAACCAGTGTCCTGAATATAGAAACCCCATAGAAACATCAAAATTGAGATATAATCTAATAAAAATCATCAAGGAAGCATAATCAATCTCGTCGCTGAGTTAATTTAGAGGTCTAAATATTTCTTAGTGTCGTAATAACTCGCTTCACCAATGATGAATTTATTAGAACCCTAAATTGAGAATAGATAGGAAGAAATCAATCAGTTTTTACCTTTGAGCAAACACAATATTTGAATCCAAATGACCCAGAAACCTCTCTCGTAGGTTGTAACGCTTTGATGATAGCAGCTTGGATTAATTACAGGTTCCACCGTGAAACAAACTTTGATTTCTCCTCCGCAGGAAAAACCTCGTTAACATATTATTTAACATCCGCTTAGGTATCATATAAAATTATCTAAATAGTTATTTTTATATTTGGTCACAACATGTTCAATAGGTCTAAGTTAAAAATATGCATTGTAAAATTTAAGTAAGACCCTATTTAATAGAGTAGATAATTTTTTTTCAATAAATAGACTACTCTAGTACATGTAGTATTATCATATCATACAAAAATACTATCCACTTCTATCTCTATACTTCAATCACTACAAAGCTGACTTTTTTAAAGTCTCTTCTCCAAAGATCGTAAGGTTTATCTTCCATAGTTTATGAGGTATATATTCTTATTCTATTATTTATGTGTATTTGTAGTGAGTTATTTTTTTATAAAATTACATTAGTTGCATACTTCTTGGCGACAAAAGTTTATAATAATATTTATAATTTTTAAACAGAGATACTTAAGTAAGTTAACTATAGTTACATGATAAATGACTTAAGGATTATTCAATTCTACATTGATAATATAATATAATATAATATAATATAATATAATATAATATAATATAATATAATATAATATAATATAATATAATATAATATAATATAATATAATATAATATAATATAATATAATATAATATAATATAATATAATAATATAATATAATATAATATAATATAATATAATATAATATAATATAATATAATATAATATAATATAATATAATATAATATAATATAATATAATATAATATAATATAATATAATATAATATAATATAATCAACCACATAATAAAATTAGATTTTATATTTTATGGTGATTCTTATTTAATTTTGTTAAATTTATTTATAGTTGTGTTATTTTATAATCTAAGCATTTAAAATAAGTAATTTATTGAGATTCGATTAACAAAATGCGATTTTTACATATTAATAAAAATACTAAAAAAATGATTTTCTTAAACGTATGACCATTTGTCTTTTTTTGAAAAATTGTTTTATAATTTCTCTCAACATAGTTGTAATAAAAAGTAAATATTATATATAAATCAATTAAAAAATTTTGCACACACGAAAATCAATTTAAAACTCATTTGTATTTATCTTTTTTTACTTTATAATCTGAGCATTTAAAATAAATAATTTATTGAGATTCAATTAACCAAATATCATTTCTACATATTAATAAAAAGACTAATAAAAAATATTGTCTTAAACGTACGACCATTTGTCTTTTCATTTTTTGTCGTCATAAATTAGTTTGGAATGGAAAGCCTTGCGAATTTTCCAAACAAAAAAAAACTAACTATATATTGCAAATAGATTCGATTTAAACTATATAACAGTTAAAATATTATTTTTCATATCATCGGAATACATAAATATTTTTTTGAAAGAATATAAATAAAAATTTTAATAGTGTGTTGCTCAATTTGTAGGTATAACGTCCAATTGTCAAAAAAAAACTCAAATTCTTCTGTGAAACCAAAGACCAACGTTCTGCAGTGCATTTAAGATATTTAAAATATTTGTTCATATTATATTTGAACTATAAATTAAGTAAAATTATTTAAATATTTTTTAATTGGTAGAACAGAACAAATTTCAAGTGGACTTCTAGCAATCTTTTTAGACTGCTTGAGTTATACAATCAAACAACTAATATGAATAACTATCGAATAAAAGATCCTACACCGTTCGCAAAATAGTTTATGGTGGATAAATTTAATCAAGAGTTCAAATTAGATATAACATATGGGTTTTTAAAAAAAAGCTTGATACCATGAAAAAAATATAAGAGTTTCTCAACTCAACAATTATATCGATTGATCCCATTACATCGGTGATCGATGCTTCTGAATCATGGTTGAAAAATCGTGAAGTAAGTATTTATAATTTTTCTCACTTTTGGAAAATATATTCTGTTAAAGTAGAAACATAATCTAAAATATTTATCATATAATTGTATTAATACGCATGTAAGATTGTACATGCATTTAGAAAAAGATGACGCATGGATATGATATCATGTAGCGTTATTTTAGATTATATAATGTTCAATCACAATCTCAATACTTGGCCAACCAAAGAAGAGAAGAAATGAGGAATGAAGTTACAAAAAATAATGAAGATACGGTGTATGAAGAAACATATGGTGGTGAAATGTCAGACAATAAAGATTCAGAGACACAAGAAAACAAAAAAGTGTATTGATATAGCATATTTATCACTAGTTTTAGGCCATGTTATAAGCTCTATTTAGGGTATATTATATGTGTCTAAGCTATGTTTTAAGGTCTTTACAGGTTCAAGTATATTTTGGAGATATTTGGAGCTTTTGGAACATTTGGAAGAGAAGAATCCGTAGTTGATCATTAACAGAGTCGAAGCACAAGACAATCATCGATCGACGACACTATCTTGGCATCGAACGATGGTACAAGAACAAGATCGATCGATGTTGCACACTTGCCATCGATCGATGACCAATTCGCAGACAACCAATCTCAAGCCCAAGTTAGTGACAAATGACGAAGATACCCTTGACGAGTTTTGACCTAGATTTTAGGGTTCTATATTTATACTTTATGTATTCCACACAGAAAAGTGTGGTGGAGAGTTGGAGAGAGTTAAAAAAAAATTTAGTTTTCTATTATTAGTTTTAAGGGGAGAAGATTCATAACTCCTTAGGAAGATTTGTATGGGAACCCCATATTTTATCTATGCATTATATTGAGACTATTGTTCTTACTTTAATTATGTCTGAATAGTCATCAACTAGATTTAGGGTTGAATAATGGCAATCATGGATTATCCCAAAAGTAGGATTGCTAGGTTGAGATAATATCCATCAATTGAGTTGTGCTTAATGTTTGCATTTTAGAGTAGCTAACTAGGATCTCTAAAGTAGGACATGGACGACTACGAGAGTAAGTTCTGTGCCAGAATAGACTTCATTGAACTAGTTTGTTAGGCGCATGCGAGAGCTTGTCTAATTAGCTTGGTGAACGTATCAAATCTCGTTCACACTTCCTTCTGATTTCACCATCGATCGACATCAGGCCTTAGCCGTCAATCGATGGTCTTTCCTTTTACTCACATACGAGAGTTAGAGTTAAAAGAGTCAGAATAGTTAATATTTGAGTTCTAGAATATTTACATTTCCATGCTTCCTATTCCCTTTAATTCATTAAGCCTGAAACCCTAGATCTAGCATATTTACATCTTAGTTAAGTTTAATAACATATTTCCATATTTGCATTATTGTCATATTTTATATTTGAATTATTATCACATTTCCATATTTCATCTATACTTCTTGATAATCAATATTTCCTTCAACTAATTATTTGCTACCAATATATATAGCTACCTAGTTTAGTCTTTTGAAATAAGAAAGATATTTTGTGCCATTGCTTTATGTGGATTCGATCCCTAAGTACTTTACCTGATCTCTCTTGGCAAAAGTATTATTTTGTGTATTAGGATTAAGGTTAATTTGAGAGTTCATTCATTAGGATATTTATACCCTGCTAGAACAATAAACACACCATGTCAAATTTGGCGGCGTTGTCGAAGGATTGATCGCCATTAGATTTAATTTCTAGGATTTTGTCTAGGTTTGTTTTTACTTTCAATTTACTAAATTTTTCTTTTCTTTGTTTTTCAGGTACATGCAAAAGAGTATCAAGGAGAAATAAAGGACAAAAATTACTATTCTCAGACCCAAAAAGCTTGAACGTACTATTCCGCAAAGAAAGTCAACAAGCATCGATCAACGGCATCTACTCAGCGTCGACCGACACCTCTTTACGGATAGCGTCTGTGACACCCCCGATCTGGTCTAAGTACAAGTTTGACTCGACCAGCCGTACAACAATCAAACAAGAACATGCACAGCCAATCACGAGTAACTTAAACCAAACTGAGTGGCCACAATGTGTACCTCCACGATTAACCCGAAGTTCCCGGAATAGATCCAGGTACCTTAGTCCAATCGCCTAAGTACACATATCCTATTAGGTACAACCCGAGGCTTTTCAACCTGACTGAGTAATACCAAATAGTTAGTTCGTCGAGACAAGGAATAATATCATATGGAACTCGTACTTAAAGAAACATTCTTTAATACATTATATAATATTCTTTCAAAAGCATCTTACAAAATATTAATGATTAACCTCGAGGTTTTTGGTCAACAAACTTTATACATAGGATATATCAAAACTACTTTGCAAGGATAATAAAACTACTGCTGGCCAATGTTGTTCTTTCCCGTCTTAGAGTAAAGGTCTCCCGCCTACTGGTTACCTGCATTACAAATGAGTCATGAGTAACTAGTTTACTCAGTGAGTCTAATCCCGCACCCCCAACACATATTAATAGTATCCCGAGCAGTCGACACCATTTGAAAGCAGTGGAAATATATTCCATAATTATTATATATAAGGCCTATCATTTCATCGATGTGAATCATATCTTAAACATCACCCCATGTCACCCCCCCTTCACTCATATATATAAATACAATATATATACTAGACCCAATAAACCCCAAAGGCTAACTGAGCCTAGTGAGTTAGCATTACAATCATCCTCGAAAGTCCTTACGAACATTCGAGACTGCATCGTGATGCAGTACACGGCATCCAGGATGCTACCCCATCATCGTGTCTTCATGACCTTGTTCCATTCGCAGGACCAAGTCACAGTAATGCAAGGACTTTAGGGTGAGTGAATATAATTAGACTTCACATGATTCATATTCATATACTTAATACTATACATATATATTAGTACTTGAGAACAAGTACTAAGGCTCAGGATAAACTTCAAAGAATAATTCATATTAACCCTTAAGTGTTTACACAAGGTAAACACTTCATATTTCATTATAGATTAAAAGACTTTGCTTATTAATAAACAATATTAAGTATGTAATCAAGTAATACTCATTCATAATCATCAACATCTATCTAGACTCACCTTTGAATCCATGAGATTGGCTAAGGAAGACTGGACTCGAGCTCAAGCTAAACGTTCTCCAATTGCTGATCATTCCCAAAGTAGAATGAGGACAAGACATGTTTCGGCTGGTCCTACCACTGACCTCGACCATCTGAACCAAGAACATAATGGTTGGAACAAAGGTTAATCAGTCCAGTTCAAGAAGAAACTCAACTCAGCTCAGATATTTTGATTCAGGAAAACTTAGTTCACACCATGATCTGACCGGTTAAGCTTAGCTAAAAATCATATCGGTTCAAGCATAAATCGGTTCAGCTACGATGATTCAAAACAGAACAAGTTCAGCTCAAATGAAGTTCAGGTAACACCGGTTCTAATCAATTCACAACAGCTCAACTTGGTTCTTCTAGACTATATAAGAACTTGACAAGTTCAGACCTTAGTCAGCCCGGTTCAGATAATATTAGTTCAGGACAATATTACATCAGTTCGGTTTAATTCAGACAATTGACATAAGTTCAACTACTGGTTCAATGAGACAGATTCAATCGTGAACCAACAAAGACTGAATCATATATTAACTTATTCAACTGACCCTGACAGGCTAATCAATACACAGCACTTGGTTCTCAACAAACAGAACTGAAACATGGGACTGAAGCTTAACAAAACTGATCTCATCAAACACATAAACTATTACCGATTCAAATCAACAACCTTCTGAATTTAACTGGTACACCACTTATAGTTGAAGCCACGCCAAACCTGATCAGTACCCTATGAAGCCAAGGTCAGATTTATTCAGAAAAAATCTCAAGTATAGCCAAACGAATAAAACTCTCACAAAAAAACTGATCCACAAACATCTTACCGATCAAATCAAAGGCTGAAGAACATGGGTGATTCTAAACTTCAGGACGCCAAAACTTCATCTCTTAAATACACCAAAACTCACTGACTGAACTCACAGGTGGGTGAGAAAGGGTTTTCCAAGCATACTTCTTTTCTTTGAATTTTTTTTTTATAGATTTTCCTCACAGATTTTCTATCTTTCTTTCTCTCTTTCTCTCTGAACTTTTCTCTGGTTTTTACTTCTGTAACCAGACGTCTAGAGGAGAGAAGAAATTGTTTTATAGCATAAGAAGTTGCTTCAGCTGAGGGTTTACTTAACACAAAGCAGGGCTGAGAGTGGACAGGTAGAGAGCTGCTTCATCACTCCCAGGAGCCAAGATGCTTTCCTTTCCTTCACATGACGAAAGCTTAACTCAGTCATGTGCTTCTCACATGTTCTGTTCCAGCAAGGAAGCAAGAAAGCGGAAAGGCAGCTTGTGACAATCACCTGATCATTTAAATGAAGCAAACAGACAGGTTGGTGAATGGCACAAGACGGGTCAGAAACCATTCATGAAGCTGGCCGATAATCTTTAGACAATTTTTGTCTAAAAATTTTCTCGACCTTTGAATCTCGTCCTGCTTCGTCTATACTCGTCCAGCTTGAATAAAATTCGTCCAACATAATTAATACTCGACCATAACTATTAAGAGAAGGCCTTTCAACCACATGACAGTCCCATCGTAACATTAATTCATCGGGTCGATTTTATTTTAAAATTTGATCGACCAACTCTGAACTGGTCGAGCAGAATTTTTCTCGACCAAAAATTCATTGGCTCATGAGGTTTATTACAGCGTCGACCGACATCAGAACTCGAGCATCGACCGACTTTGACCACACCCCATCGATCGACGAACACCTACACACATCGATCGACGACAGCAGACGAGCTTAGATAGTTGTGACTATTGTATTGGTTCAAAATGAGAATGGAGTCTTGCGTGATCTCAAAGATTACCTGCGTAATCCAGCAGGTCAGAAGATATACAATTAGGGGGCTGTAATCCTTGATACAAAAGTAGAAGCAAAAGCAGACGCTGCAGTAGCTCAACAAGAAGCTAACCCCCAAGCTGCTCAGAGACACTGGCTGACTACAACCGTCCAGACCAGATTCTACACCAACATATCCATCACTCGTCCTCCATCTTTTTTGAGAAACGATTTTGAGATCAAGCCAGATTTCTTCGGATTTGTAGCGCATACGCCTTACCATGTATTGCGTCATGAGCACCCTATGGATCATCTGGAGCGATTGAGGATCTAGTGACTGCTATTAAAGCCAATTGAGTCCCTGAGGACTATATTTTCTGTAAGCTCTTCAAGTACTCACTCGCTTGAGAAGCTTCATATTGGCTTAAGCAGCTACCACCGGGATCTCTAACATCCTGGACTGACTTCAAGAACGCTTTCTTGCGTAACTTCTTTGATGACGCTAGAGCAGAAGATCTAAGGAGCAAGATTGCTACTTTTTCACAAGAACCTTCAGAGTCATTCAGAAATCCTTGGATCAGATTCAAGTCATACCAAAGAGACTGTCCACATCACGGGTTCAGCGAAGTGCTTCTTCTTAGCACTTTCTTTAGAGGTATTGGGGTACAGTATCAGATGGTTTTGGACACGGATAGTGAGGGGAATTTCAGCACTAGGAGTCTTAAAGAAGCTACGAGATTGATTGAGAATCAGGCATCCAACAACAGAACCAAGAACCCAGATTTTGAGAGAAAGAAATCAGCTCCAGCTGCGAGCAAGGAGAAGATTGAAGAAGTCAAGGCAAAACTGGATAGTGTTCAAAAATTTCTCAAGAAGCAGGTTATTTTTGTAGAAGTAGAAGTAATAGAGTCTGGAGATGATCAGATTGAAGAAGAGGATGTGAACTACATTGATGGGAATGGTGTCCAGAGACAAGGGAATCCAAGTTTCAATAGGAGCTCCTATGGGACTGGTCAAATGAGTAATGTTAATCAGAGTTCACAGTGAAGGCCTTTCAACAACAACATGACTTATGGATCTTCCTACTACCAGAATCCTCCTCCAGAAGCTTAGGAAAGCAAGGGTTGACAAAATTTTAGAGGGACAGCAGAAGATGACTGTGGAGGTGGATGTGCCGGCTCGTCCGCTGCGGCTGGGTGTGCTGGTCGGAGGCCTCCTCTGCGTCGTACTCTGAGGGGTATCGTGTGGAGGTGATGCTCAGCTGGGTGGAATGCGAGGCGTTGTAGATCGTCAGAGAAGTCTGTCACCTCGCGCGCTGGAAGCTCTATCATCTAAGGTCCCTCGTCATCCACAAAGGACCAAAAGCGTCCCTCCTTCAGCCACTGGATCCTCTTCAGGTGACCCTCATCCATGAAGCGCAGCTCTCTCTCCATCGAAGCTCCCTCAATACCAATACCAAGAAATCTGAAGATGGGTGTCAAGAGGCTCCCTATCGTCTCCCTCTTCGTGCCATAACCCTTGAAGGGTTTGTCCTTCAGGGTCATTAGGTGCTCAGAAAATATAGCCCCCAAGTTCACCTGATGATCGCTCATAAGTGGAGGAAAGACCTCGTCATCCAGCCCAACTAATTCCTTGACGGAATAGTACAGCAATGTAAACTCCTGAACCCTAACCTTGTTAGGTTCCATCTTGCACAACAGGGTGTGGGCAAGGACTTTCAGGAAGTAGCGCAGAGTAAGGTGACGGACGTCCGTCTGAGTGGCTGAGCCGGAGTTGAAGTGTCATGTCAAGATGAGGCCCCAGAAGGGAGGCAAACCAGGGAAAGCAGCGATTGAACATGCGCTGGTGCCAATGTCAAAGCCATAGATCTCACAGAGCTGCGGGATGGGAATCTTGTATCGGATGCCTCTGATGAGAAATGTCATGGTGGCCTCATGCGCCACCTTCACCCTGGAGCTCTTGTAGAGCCCCTGAACCGTGGCTATGCACTGTCGGACCAGGTCGGGGTATAAGGATACGGCTTAGTATCCATCGTGATCAATCCAAGATCATGTACCATCTGTCGAAAATCAGTGTAGAGCCCCTGCTTCTTCAGAGTTTGCTTATCAGCGAACTTGGTGGGCCTGATGGTAACGCTCTACCAAGCGTTGTATTAGAGGCTGTCAAAGTCGTCCCACTCCTCTCTCAGGGGATGATGTGTGCAGTCCTTTGATGCCACCACTTTTCGAGGGTTGAGATAGTCCTCGAATGTCACAAGTAAAGCCTCCTCCTCTTTGGGCCAAGGGTCTCGGCATGGGGGACCCTGTCATGGAGAACTGGAGCTACCGACCTCGTACCGAACTTTTGTTCTCCTCTCGTCCATCTGCATTTAATCAAACAAGGCACAAATCATAATCGATGTCGAGATTAAACGAACAATTGTCGATCGATGGTACCGCATGGTCATTGATCGACAAAACCTCATGGCCATCGATTGATGGTGACTCATGGGCATCGATCGATGGTTCATCGCGGATTATCGAATAGGAAATCAAGAATAGTGAACTTAAATCGTGCAAATCATGTTCAAACATAGTAAATAACTCCTAATCTAGTACTCCATCACCCTATTTCATCCTAAATTCCGAGTTACACCGCAAAACATTCGATTTTTTTTCAAACCCTAAAAGTTCCCTAAACTAAGATATTTGGAGAACATACCTTGAAGATTGAGTGATTGAATGAACCAAACAGGTATAAAGGGTTAAATCGAGTGATATAGGATCAAAAACGAGCAAAATCGGCCGAAAATTGAGAGAGAAGTCGAGTGTTCTAGTCGTTTGTGTTTTGGCGGTTGTGGAGAAAAGTGGTTTATCAATCGGGGTCGTGTCGAGTTAACCTACTCGATACACGACCGTCGATCGATGGTCCTATAGGGGCGTCGATCGATGGTCTGGTCAAGGACTCCATATTTACTTAAGAAATTTGTAATTGCATAAATAATAGATAATTATAATATATTTGTTACTAATTAATTAATTATTGCTATTATATATGTTCTTTTTTTTGTTTTACGTTTTTATTAGTATTTGTATTAATATATATATATATATATATATATATATATATATATATATATATATATATATATATATATATATATATATATATATATATAATTAAATTAGTGGGTTGCCTCCCATTCAGCGCTTGTTTAAAATCATTAGCTTGACGAAAAATGGCTTATCATTCGTGGTTAGGCACCTCTAGACGTGTGATCTGAGTATGCGAAATTTCAGCTCTAGCTCAAAAATGTTTCACTTGCTGCCCATTCACCATGAAATTTTCTTCTTTAGGATCAAATAGGATAATTGTCCCGTAAGGTGTAACTTCTTTGATGGTGAAAGGTCTGGACCAACGAAAACGTAATTTTCCAGGAAGTTGAGTTAACTGAGAGTTGTACAGGAGTACTTTATCATTCGGTTCGAAATGCCGTGCAATAATTTTCTTGTCGTGATAGGCTTTCGTTCTCTCCTGGTACAAATTCGAGTTTTCGTAGGCGCGATATCTGATTTCGTCGAGCTCATTTAACTGAATGAATCTCTTTTCTGCTGCGGATTTAGCATCAAAAATTATCTTTTTTATGGCCCATTCGGCTTTATGCCCCAGCTCTACAGGGAGATGTCAGGATTTTCCATAGATTAAGTGGAATGGTGTAGTTCCTAATGGTGTTTTAAACGCTGTTCGGTATGCCCAAAGGGCATCATCTAACTTTAAAGACCAATCTTTACGGGTTGATCCTACCATCTTTTCTATGATTTATTTGATCTGACGGTTGGATACTTCCACTTGTCTGCTAGTCTGAGGATGCTAGGGTGTAGCTACTCGATGGTGAACTCCATGTTTCTTGAGCAGTTTTTCGAAGACGTTGTTAATGAAGTGGGTGCCTCCATTGCTTATTACGATTCGCGGAACTCCAAATCTGGGAAAGATAATACTCTTGAAGAGTTTAAGGACTACGGCAGCATCATTTTTTGGAGTTGTTATTGCTTCCACCCATTTAGATACATAGTCTACAGCGACCAATATGAATTTATTTATGTGTGAAGAAGGGAAATGGCCCATGAAATCGATGCCCCAGCAATCAAACACTTCAACTTCAAGTATGAAATTTTGTTCTATCTCGTTTCTCTTGCTGATTTTTCCTCTTCTTTGGTAGGGATCGCATTTCGCTACGTAGGCTTGAGCATCTCGAAACATAGTCGGACACCAAATGTCCGCTTGTGGGATTTTTGACACTGTCTTAAAACTAGTGAAATGTTCAGCGTAATTGGATTCGTGAAAATGATATAAAATTTATTGAGTTTCACTTTCGGCAACACATCGTCTATATATGCCGTTAGAACAGTGTTTGTAAATATAAGGTTCGTCCCAGTGATATCTCCGGATTTCTCTCAAAATGTTCTTTTTATGATATCCGTTGAAGAGTTCGGGTTCTACTTCGGCCGCAAGATAGTTTACTATATTTGCATACCAAGGTCTATCCGAGAGAGTCATCATTTATAGTCGAATGATTACAACTGACGTTGATATTTATTGGAATGATTAGGTCATCGCTCTTCTTAAATGCATCGTCAATCGACGGAGTCAGGACAAAATCGATCAATGCTTTATGGCTATAATCGTTCGATGGTATAAGTGTCCCGTCGATCGATTCCACTTCATGTGCCGAACTGATGCTACCAACGAAAGTCGATTATGCTAAGTAGACATTCTCTATGGGTAAGAAATCATCTATAGGGATTCTTCATGTACTCTTATTCGTGATAAGTGATCTGCGACTCCATTCTCTACTCCCTTCTTATCTTTGACTTCTATGTCGAATTCTTGGAGAAGGAGAATCCACCGTAAAAGTCTCGGCTTAGCGTCCTTTTTGTTCATTAAGTATTTCAATGTTGCGCTGTCAGTGTGAACTACTACTGATATAGCCAATTTATTACTAGTTTTAGGCCCTGATATAGGCTCTATTTAGGGTCTATTATGTGTGTCTAGTTTATGTTTTAAGGTCTTTACAAATCCAGGTACGTTTTGGATATATATAGAGATACTTGGAGCTTTTAAAGCATTTAGAGGAGAATAATCTCTAGTTGATCATTGAGAGAGTCGAAGTACAAGACTGTCGTCGATCGACGATTAACGTCGACCGATGTTACATGACGAAGATCGATCGATGCTGAACACTTGCCATCGATCGATGACCAATTCGCAGACAGCTGATTTCAAGCCCAAGTTAGAGACCAGGCACAAGATTACAATATTACCCCTGGACGAGTTTTGACATAGATTTTAGGGTTTTATATTTATACTTTATGTATGAAAAAAGAGAGAGACGTACGGTGCTAGGTTCTAGAGGTTTAGTATGCTATTAGAGGAGAAGATTCATAACTCCTTAGGGAGATTTGTATTAGAGCCCCAATATTTTATTTATGCATTATATTCAGATTATTATTTTTACTTTGAGTATGTCTGAGTAGTTATCTACTAGAGTTAGGGTTGAATGATAGCAAGAATGGATTAGCTTAAAAGTAGGATTTATAGATTAAGTTAATATCCATCAATTGAGTTGTTCTTAATGCTTGCATTCCAGAGTAGATAACTAGGATCTCGAAAGTAGAACATGGACGACTACGAGAGTAGGTTCTGTGCCATAATAGACTCCATTGAACTAGGTTGTTAGGCGCATGCAAGAGCTGGATTAATTAGCTTGGTGAACATATCAAATCTCGCTCACACTTCCTTCTAATTTCACCGTCGATCGACATCAGGCTTAGCCGTCGATCGATGATCTTTCCTTTTGCTCGCATACGAGATTTGGAGTTAAAAGAGTCAGAATAGTTAATATTTGAGTTCTAGAATATATACATAATTGTGCCTCTTATTTCATATAATTTATTGAGCTTGAAACCCTAAATCTAGCATGTTTACATTTGCATCAAGTTAATTTAGTAGCATATTTCTATATTTACATTATTAAAATAATTCCATATTTATATTATTAGCATATTTCCATATTGCATCTACACCTTCCAATAAGAAAATCTTCCTTAGACTGATTACTTGTTACCAATATATACAATCACCTAGCTTAACCTTTAGAAACAAGAAATCTATTGTGTGCCGTTGTTTTTTGTGGATTCGATCCCTATGTACTACACCTGATCTCTCTTGGCAAGAGTATTGTTTTGTGTGTTAGGATTAAGGGTTAATTTGATAGTTAATTTTTTAGGATATTTATACCCTGCTAGAACAATAAACACAACAATGTCAAATCTGGCGTCATTGCCGGGGAACATTGATCGCCATTAGATTTAATTTCTAGGGTTTAGTCTAGGTTTGTTTTTCTTTCAAGTTACTGATTTTTCTTTTCCTTTATCTTTCAGGTGGATACAAAAGAGTACCAAGAGCAATAAAAGACAAGAATTACTATTTTCAGACCCGTAGAAACTCGAACAGACGATCCGCAAAGAAAGACGACAAGCATCAATCGATGGCATACACTCAGCGTCGACCGACACTTCTTTACGGATAGCATCGACCGGCATCAGAACTATAGCATCAACCGACATTGATCACTTAGCATTGATCGACAACATCGAACCCGCATCGATCGATGACAGTAGACGAGTTGAGATGGTTGCGGCTATAATAGTTGTTTAGAATGAGATTGGAGACTTGCATGACCTCAACGGTCATCTGCGTAATGCAGCAGATCAAAAGATAGACGATCAGGGTTTGTAATCCCGGATACAGAAGCACAAGCAGATGTAGACGCTGCAATGGCTCAACCTGAAGCTAACGCCCAAGCTGCTCTTAGAACGCTGACTGACTACAACCGTTCAGAGCAGTTCTACGCCAACAGATAAGCCATTCATCCTCCAGCTTTTCAGAGAAACGATTTTGAAATCAAGCCCACTTTCTTCGGACTTGTAGCGAAGATACCTTACCAAGGGTTAGGACATGAGCACCCTATGGATCATCTGGAGCGATTTGAGGATCTAGTGACTGCTATTAAAGCCAATGGAGTCCCTGAGGACTATCGTTTATGTAAGCTCTTCAAGCACTCACTTGCTGGAGAAGCTTCATATTGGCTTAAAAAACTACTACCAGGATCCTTGACATCCTAGACTGACATCAAAAATGCTTTCTTGTGTAACTTCTTTGATGACGCATGAGCAGAAGATTTGAGGAGCAAGATGGAAGAGTCATACTAGAGAGACTGTCCACATCATGGGTTCAACGAAGTACGGCTTCTTAGTACTTTCTTAAGATGTATTGGACTACAACACAGATGGCGTTAGACACAGCTAGTGAGGGAAATTTCAGCACCATAAGCCCTGAAGAAGCTACAAGATTGATTGAAAATCTGGCATCTAGCAGTAGCACCAAGAACACCGATTTTAAGAGAAGGAATTCAGCTCCAACTGTGAGCAAGGAGCAAATTGAAGAGGTCAAGGCAAAACTGGATAGTGTTCAGAGATTTTTCATGAAGCATGTTAATTTTGCAGATGTGGAAGCAATTGAGTCTGGAGAAGATGAGATTGATGAAGAAGATGTAGACTACATTGATGGGAATGGTTTCCAGAGACAAGGGAATCCAGGCTGGCACTGGTCAAAGGAGTAACTTTAATCAGAACTCACAGTGAAGGCCCTTCAACAACAACATGACTTATGGATCTACCTACTTCCAGAATCCTCCTCTAGAAAGTCAGAAAAGCAAGATGAAAGCAATGGTTGACAGAGTTTTAGAGGGAAAGCAGAAGATGACTGTGGATTTTAATGGAAAGATAGATGGTATGTACCTCAACCTGAATACCAAGTTTGAAAACCTCAACACTCATGTGAAGAAATTAGAGAATCAAGTGATGAAAACAAGTGAGACCATTAAGAAGCATGAGAGCTTGATTAAGGAGAAAATCGAGGTTGGGCAAAGGCACCTCGTTAATGCATTGATCGACACCAACCAGAGAGAATCGATCGACAGTGGAACCTATAGAATCAGTGGCTTCGATTGAATCGACCAACATCGAACGACACTGTTCTCGTGATATTGATCGACAGAGTGACAGAAGAATTGATCGACATTACACACTTAGCATCAATCGACAGGAGAGAAACCCAGTTCGACTACCGAACCTCAATGTGAGTTTGATTGTACATCCGACCGTGACAGTTTCAGAACAAAATACAGACACATCTGAGCTATGGATACTGATAGAGAAGATGAGGGACACTCAAAGAGGAGACAAAAGATCCCCAAACATCAACGCATATAAGCCAATGAAAAGGAGATAGATAGCTTTACTAAAAGAGTTTTGAAATTCCTCTAGATATTTCTTTGGATGAGGCTTATTATACTCATAAATTGTGGATATTTTTCATGGAAACAAGGGAGACAGATGATGATATAGAGATAATGTTCAATCACCTTAGAGAGAAGATGAAGCAGCGGACATGTCTAAAGAAGAAAAGTGTTCCCGGAAAATTTGTGGTTCCATGCTTCATCGAAAGAAACAAATATCCAACGCCCTTTGTGACACTGGATCTTCAGTGAGCATTATGCCAAAGTCTATGGCAGAGGAATTTAACCTGAAAGTGGAACCCTCCAACAGTTCTTTTACATCCGTAGACTGCTCAAGAGTGAACTCAGGAGGGATGGTAAAAGATGTTCTAGTGCAGATCAACAATATCTTAATTCCAACAGACTTTCATGTGATGGACATCAGGATAGACTGGAACTCTTCTCTACTACTTGAGAGTGTATTCATGGCTATTGTGGGAGCATATGCGATATGAAGTTAAACAGGTTGTATCTATCTCTGATTGATCAAAATAATTTTTATGAACCTGTCAAGAATAAGTACAAGGCTACCCTGATCGAATTATGCAATAATGCAGAGCTTGTGGCCACATGTTTCTGAAATTACAAGTTCAGTGAGGAATCGGAAGAAGGAGCATCGATCGACTCCCAATCTAACCCATCGATCGACAGCCATATAGTTCAACAATCGATCGACACCCACCCTATCGCATCGATCAACACTCAAACATCCAAACAATCCCACACCTACCATGGCGATTTCAGTTACAACACAGCCTACCTCGAGTACGACAAAGACTACAAAGACGAAGAAACAATTGAATACCGAAGGATTGCTATGGAAGAGGCTGGAGGTTTTCATGTTTCCCATCAACCTGGGAAATCAACATCGACTGACGGCCACCATACACCATCGATCGATACTAAGAATGAAGCAGAAACCAAAAGAGATTCAACTGCAGAACGCGAAAGGGAATATGGTTATTTACAACCAGATGAATTCAATATTATGCGAGATCCATATGGTTATGCAAGAGCTATGGATGGCAGGATTCTACATGTCACGAAGGAAGATGTGGCACATATACTTGCAATGTCTAATGGAGTTGGAAACCTTTTCGTCTACCAGTCTGATTATCGAGCATCGTTAGACGGTCCACATATACCATCGATCGACACCAATCCGGCATACCAAGGTTACGGGAGAGATTACAAAGAACACGATGCAGCTTACAAAGAGGAAGAACTTATTGAATCTCGTAGCCTGGCACTAGAAGAAGTTGGTTGGGTAATGAACGCGAGAGTGGGCAATCCAACATCAATAATCGGCATATCTTGGCCATCAAACGACATCAAACGGAATTTAGAACAATTACTTGGAGCATAAGATACAGAAGATGGTTATCTCAGACCAGATGAATTTGGAATTTTCAGAGATACATAAGGACGTGCACAAGATCTTTACGAGAGAATTCTCAATCTACCTATGGAATATGTAGCATACGCCCTTGTTATGGCTAATTGATCAGGAGATTTATTTTTACAGCAGAAACAGCCATCGATCGACGCTCCGGTACCAGCATCGATCGACATCAAGGAGCAGAAGCACGATCCTATTCGATATCAAACATCTATCGACAAAAAGAAGCATGCATCGATCGATACCATCATTCCAGGAGTCCAAGAGCTCTGTACATCTAACCCCTTTACTTCAAAAAATCCATGACCGATCGATTGGATAAATTCCCTACTGATAGACGGTCGCGTAGAGTATGGAAAGAGAGCTTTGATGCTAATGGAAGAAGAATTTTATTTTGGGAAAGGAAAGATGAGTATGGCATCTAAAGAGATGAGAATGGTAATGCACGCGCTATAGATGGAAGAATTGTGAATGTGAAAGAAGAAGATATCAGGGCATTTCTTGAGAGAGCTACTATGTTTGAGTACAACTAAATATGTTTACCTGAACATGGAGAAAAGATCGCTATGTCCAGGCAGAAGCAAGAAACATACAGCAGAGCAGAGATTGACGATCTTGTTAATGAGATCTACAGCGCTCAAGAAATGTCATTAGAAGATTTCTATAGGAGCCTTGATGATGTCTACTATCCTATAGAAAAGTGCCTCACTTGTTTGACTACACGCATGGATAAGATGCAGCAAGATTTTGATATTGTTCAGAGACAACATGCGAGTGGACCAGATAAAATGACATCGATCGACGACAGCATTACGCCATCGATCGAGACTGATTTCGACAGACAGAAATACGCAGCAGAAAAACAGTTAGAAGACAGATTCAATGAGATTGCTTTTTCTCAAAGGCTAACGAAGGAAGATATTTCTCATAAATTGGAGGATAAATCAGAGACTACAACTGCCAGACTTAGAATGCTACAGCGCAATATTAAGAATCTACAAAGGAGAATGCATTCAGTGGAGGTTACTAAGGAGATCATAAAGAATGAGAAAGCAAGAGGAGATGAAGCAATGAGAAGCTTTGTTGGTACATGATTTCTGAAAAACAAAGAAGATGTAGACACTTGTTTCCCAAGTGTTGATCCACCTCAATTCTAGTCAAAAATTTCAAAATGTCGAGCTTAAGAGTATAACCAAGCGCTGAGTTGGAGGAAACCCACTGTTATGTAAGTTTTTACTTAGTTTTCACTTAAAATACTATTTATTTCGAGTTTTATTTTATTTTTACAGATTATTCATACTCCCATCGATCGACACCATAAAGGCACCATCGATCGACAATGGATCGCGACCATCGATCGACCACACCCGCTTACCATCGATTGACACTCTCTTATAGAGAGAGGTATCGAGTTCTATACTTAAGCTGTTTACTTATGATTTGATTTTTTCTAACCAATTCGGGGCGGATTACACTAAGGACAGTGTAATTTAAGTCTGGGGGATGTTCGCTAATGCTATTTTATTGTTTTTGATTTTTATTTACTATTTATATATAAGTTTTTCAAAAATTTGTATCAAGTCAAGAAGAGGACTATGATCAAGATTTATTATTGATTAACCACACTTTAGCACCATTCTTAGAAGATTGTTTGCAGAGATTACTAGAGATACCAAAGTGGATCATTCTGCCACTATATCACACTTGCTTAGAAAGTTTGAAGGAACCGAAGCTGATTTCCTACACTAATCATGATATTATTTGCTTGCTTTAGGATTTGGTATACACTGGATCGCATTCCTTCTGCAAGTCTAGAACGTAAAGTTTGTGTGCTTCTGATTCCCCTCACTCTCCCCTTTAGATTAAAAAAGAAGTCGAATATGATTTGGTGGCTACAACCATTAAAGCTTGATTCATATGATCCTAGGAAGAGACAAAGGTCAAAAAGATGTGAACAGGATATGGTGGCAAAAATCATTAGGGCTTGATTCATGGAATCCTATCCAAATATTTCAGTCAATTAAAAAAATAAAATGATACCCTCAAAAGAAAGGAGACATTGACTGAGAAGAAGTGAGAAGAGAGAGGAAAGGAATCAGAGAACAATACATGTGTGTTAAGATACTTGCAGAGGTAAGAGTCCATATATCATTCGATCGATACTCCCAAGGTAAATCCTGCACTTTTATTTTATGCAAAGAAATGAAATTTGTAGAGGGGCGAGTCAGACTAGTATTCGTTAAGTTGTTGGTAAAATGGATTTGGTTGCTATACTAGGATAGGGTATATAAAGTTTCTCTGTGATTGACTTGATAGGATGTGGCTACAATAAGTAAGGTGACAGTTATACTTGAATATTATGTGAGCCTTCGCTTTTCAAAACCTCTTTCGCAGACTTGTTTGCTTGAGGATAAACAAAAGGTTAAGTATGGGGGAGTTGATATAGCCTATTTATTACCAGTTTTAGGCCATGTTATAGAATCTATTTGGGATATATTATGTGTGTCTAAGCTATGTTTTAAGGTTTTTTCGGGTCCAAGTACGTTTTGGAGATATATGGAGGTACTTGGAGCTTTTGGAGCATTTAGAGGAGAATAATCCGTAGTTGATCATTTAGAGAGTCGAAGTACAAGACTGCCGTCGATCGACGATACTATCTTGCCGTCGATCGACGATACTATCTTGCCGTCGATCGACGATACTATCTTGACGTCGACCGATGTTAATATGCTAATAATGTAAATATGGAAATATGATACTAATATAACTAGATGTAAATGTAAATATGCTAGATCTAGGGTTTCAAGCTTAATGAATTATAGAGAATAACAAGCACGGATATGTAAATATTCTAGAACTCAAATATTAACTATTTTGACCCTTTTAACTTCAACTCTCGTATGCGAGCAAAAGGAAAGACCATCGATCGATGGCTAAGGCCTAGTACCGATCGACGATAAAATCAAAAGGAAATGTGAACAAGATTTGATATGTTCACCTAGCTAATTAGACCAGCTCTCGCATGCGCCTAACAACCTAGTTCAATGGAGTCTATTATGGCACAGAACCTACTCTCGTAGTCGTCCATGTCCTACTTTTGAGATCCTAGTTAGCTACTCTAGAATGCAAGCATTAAGCACAACTCAATTGATGGATATTAACTTAACCTAGCAATCATACTTTTGGGCTTTTTCATGATTGCTATCATTCAACCCTAAATCTAGTTAATATCTACTCAGACATAATCAAAGTAAGAATAATAATCTGAATATAATGCATAGATAAAACACTGGGTGCCAATACAATCTCCCTAAGGAGTTATGAATCTTCTCCCTAAATAGAATACTAAAGAACCTATCACCGTACGTATGCCCTTTTTTCTAGCCCATCATACATAAAGTACAAATATAAAACCCTAAAATCTAGGTCAAAACTCGTATAGGGGTAAACTTGTAATTTTGTGTCTTGTCTCTAACTTGGGCTTGAAATCAGCTATATGAGAATTGGTCATTGATCGATGGCAAGTAGTCAGCATCGATCGATCGTGGTCATGTAGCATCGGTCGATGTCAAGATAGTGTTGTCGATCGACTGTAGTCTTGTACTTCGACTCTCTCAATATTCAGCTACGGATTATTCTCCTCTACATGCTCCAAAAGCTCCAAGTATCTCTATATATCTCCAAAACGTACATGGACCTGTAAAGACCTTAAAACATAGCCTAAACACACATAATAGACCCTAAATAGAGCCTATAACATGGCCTAAAACTGGTAATAATTAGGCTATATCATGTAAGTTATGTTTATGACTGAGTTACGGATTTTGATATTTTTTGTTTATGACCGAGGTAAATTACGGTTGGGTTTTAGAAGGACACGACTAATTTGTAAATAGGTAACGTCGTGATTTAAAATTTCCGCCCAAATATGAAATGTGGCGATTTAATTTACTTTTCACGGCTAAGTTATAGATAAGGTTAATTACGGTTGGGTTTTAGCAGTAGAAGCAGTAGTAGCAGTAGTAGATACTTATAGTCTATAAACATTTT